>CAIGRF010281135.1:4737-16822 GCA_903798235.1 Fraxinus ornus | reverse complement strand
AATAATTGCAATTTAGTCCCCGAAGTTTCATTTCCTTCCATTTTGGTCCTTTTCGCCTTTTTTCGCGCACATTTCATCAATTCCATCAAAGTGGGCCTACAAACACAATTCATATCTAATTAAGCCATAGTCAAACATTTATATCAACAATTAATCATGTTTTGTTGCATAATTAAGTGTGCAAAACGCACTTATCACACATCAACACAAGAATACAAGAAAAATGATATTGAAGAGAAAAATCCAAAATCCACAATCAAGAATCAAGAATAATTATTGGGGCAATTAAACTGAACAAGACAATCAAAATTATGGAGTAAGAAGCAAAAATCAAGGTCAAGAACTCAAGAACCAAAAGAGCCAATAATCAAGATTCAAGATCCAGAATCAAAATTCGGTATTAAATAACCATTCCCAAAGAATTAAAGCATGTTTTGCATTATTAATTTTCTTAGTGATTTGACATGGATGATCTTAATAATAAAGAATTTAAGTTTTCTAGTTTTATAAAGTTTAAAGTTTCAACACTAACTAAATCAATCTTCTTACAAGTCTTTTGGTATTTTCCTTTATAAATATATAGATTACTTATGCGATTATTACAAGTACATAAATGTCCATCAAAGAACAAATATTTTTGAGCTCATTCTTTATTGTGATTACTTATGAGTAATTTGCATGTACACATAAAGTATGCCGAACATGTAGAGATTTGTTCACTCACACGAGCAATCGTCTTAGATATTTTAGAATGTGCTTAGATGAGATAGAGTGATCACGTTGTGTACATGTTCCAATTGCCTTAATATAGAATCAAGATAAGATTACTATAAGAAATTGAAATAAATTTCGTTGTCCATTAGACCCGTTTTAGCTTTCAGGTTGAATTTTCGATTGAGATTTTCACATGAATATTTAAACTAAAGTTAGGAATCAAGGAATGCTTAAACTAAGATTTGTACAGTGTATTAAATTTATAGAATATGACATATGCTCTAAGAAAAGGAAGAAAATATTGTAACACGTATGTCATATCACTTATGCTTTCATGATCAATGAGAAATAAAAGAATGGATCCATGCTTCTTAATTGTGTAAGTCCCTGATGTATATATAACCTCATTTAGTATACGCTTATGATTTTGACTTTTTCTCAATACTTCATCATTATATTGCTACTTTATCATATTGTCGGTGATTATAAATGATTCGATCTAACAGGATATGTCTAAGAAATGAGCTATTTTAAAGTGTATCTTTTTTTTAAAATATTAATCAAATGCTGCAATGGAGAGAGCTGAAGGGTTAATTGATTATATTTGATCGTTTACTAAAGAGAAATTTCAATTATGCTCTTAGTTAATTGAGGGGTCACAAATACTTAAACTAGATGTTAGAAAATAAGTATAAGTACAACGAGAAGTGTCATTCCTCTTATAGAGCTACTATATATCAGCTATAGGTGTATAGCATTGTGTGTTCTAAGTTACTTGCGTTTGCATGATCTATTTGTGAGTATGAATCCTATGAGTTAGATCTTTAGATAGATCTAATTATGATTGTTTATTTCCGATCAAGCTCATCATGTACGAGTGGAGATATTAAAAATGGAGAGATCGTTCATGTGGGTTGACTTAATCCGTGTAGAATGAAATGAATTGGAAGTCGAAGTAATTCTTTGAATTTTAGAAAAAAACGTGGATGTGAAGAGATAACATTATTCTCTCAAGAAAAAATATTAGTATAGTTCATATGTAAAAATAATGAAAAATTGAAAGACAAGACATTACCATCTTTTCGGCATTCAATCATCACACATAAGGTATTTGGATTGTGGTAAAGAAACTCATTCCATTGTGATGGAGTTTTGAACCAAGGAGTATAAAAAAAGGCAAGGCAAGTAACTCAATCAAGTCAAATTTCAACAACCTTAGATAAGTATAAGTATGCTAGGTAGAGATTTACACAATGCATAAACCTTGTTTCAACATCATATTTTTGGTTATAGAGATTTAAAAATGGACTTTTCAAAATCAATCTTCTTTGGAAAAATATTTTTTTAAAAAAAATCTATTTCTTTAGCCTCTAATTGAATCTACAAATTTAGACTCAATCAAACATTCTAGAACTAATTGTTTCTTGAAACCATGTGTGGGTAAATACCCCAACACCCCACAATTTACACCATTTAATTTAGCCTTCTAAAAAAAAAATACTGTTATTTATCATTATGATGATGAAATATCGATTATGTAATAGTTTATGTAAAATTATAGGATTGGACAATTTAATTCTTATGAGAGAGGGGGGAGGAGAAAGAGATAGACAATGGGTTGCAATATCATCAATATTTCATCATCTCCCAGAAATGATCAATCATTTTTCTTACTCAGAAATAATCCTATTTAAAATGTTTCATGCAATGAGAATAAAATCAATTAGCATAGTTTTCACGACGAAAATCAATCTTCTGTAATTAGTTCACCATATTGTTCTGAATTGTGTATACATTGGTTTTAAGATTCCATGTGTAGGCGATATTTATTTTCTAGTCGAAGCCTAACATATGGACAATTCATTTTAAAAGGGTGAGACTTGAACGTAGTATATTGCTTGCTCTGATACCATATAACATAGCCATTATATTTGTTAAAAGAGAAAAACACAAAAATGATCACTAACTCATTGACTCACAATATTGGCCAAAATAGGATCGAGAAAAGAATTGGAATAATAAGAAACTCTTAATATTTCTCCAAACATTCACCACCTTCCAACTGTGAAATCACATGGACTTTTATAACCATAGATAAGAAATATTTGTAGTAATATAAAATTAATAAGTTTTAACTTTCAAAATTAAAACCTCTTAATTTTCAGGTTTTGATATTGTTCAATTTCAACATGGTGTGTTTGGTGCATATTAAAATGAGAGAATGTATTTTTTTAAAGTGATGTGATGAGTAATATGTGGTTGAAAAAGAATGAAAAGTTATTGATGTGATGGAAAATATTATTTTATTGAAGAACGTGTGGTTGAAAATGAGTAGAAGAATGAGAATGAAAAAAATAATGTGGGTCAAACAGTAACATCATAATTCTATATTGTAACTCATAATTTTGCATTAACTATGGGTGTTGAATTTCTCCCTATAAAAGGGAGTGATTTTCACGGTGTTAACCATGGTTAGAAAAAGATAACTTGATAGAATATTTTCTACATTTTCATACTATATTCTTATGCGTTTGGCATCACGATAAATACTCGTTCTTTATCTCCATATGGTCATGCTCGTAGAAGGAGAACCAATTGTAAACTATATGAGTTTTGTCTTGGAGTCGTGTATTGTCGAAAGTCACGAATGAGAGGTAATATGATTTTAAGACAGCGTTTTTGATGTGACTCTTTAAAGCTTGCTTTTTAACTCGCTACTTATATTTATGCTAAATTTACACTTGTTATGTTAATTGATGATATATACACAAATCACTCGTTTTTCCTCAACAATCTAAAGTCGCATTTGGTTTGTTTATGTGTAATCTCTGCTCAAGAGGTATAATATAANCTTTGTCTTATGTTGGAGTGGCATGTGGAACCATGCTTGACATTGGTAATTTTGTGTTAGCAAACTACAATTCAGTTGTTATGTAACAGAGTTTGGTGAACCAACTGATACATTATTACCAATACGAATACCGAAAATAGGTGGCATGCTTGTTTCTAGATCCTCTGATGCTTATTATGTTTGGAAAAATTGGTGATTTGTGCATAGATTAGATTATCAATTAACATAATCAATTAAAAAACATAAACATAAGAATTCAATAATAATACAAACATAATACATAAATAGAGAGTTACAAAGCAAGTCTTAGATAGTCACGTCAATGATCCTATCTTGAAGTCGTGTTGCCTCCTCTTCGTGTGAATACTTTCAAGAGTACTAGGCTTCAAGATAAAACACATATCGCTCACAATTGGTTCTCCTTCGACATGCACGATCATATGGAGATAAAAAAACGAGCCTTTTATCGAGTTATCAAAAGTATAAGAATATAGTATGAAATGCATATGGAGAATAATACTTTTAACTTTTGTTTTCAAATTGTATTTTCATGTTGTAGTTAAATATGAAAATTCCCATCCCTTTTGTAGAGTGAGAAACAACCCCACAATAATGACAATTAATCCAATTAAATTTGAATGTTTAAAGCTTTATATTAAAGAAAACTTTCATAATCATCCGTGGGCTGTTGCTACGCCTAATGTGCTTGCCATGTTCATCATTTGCCTTTGGAGTCGTCTTGGTTGGACATTCATAATTTAGTGCCATGTAAATTGCATCATTTCCCCCTGCCAAATAAAATTCGTCCTCAAATCTAAAATTTTATGTGTTACAAAAAAAATTCAAATTTCTTATATAAATTCAAATTTTTTGAAAATGTTACGGGGCGGTCACCATCCTTGCTCCACGTCCCTCCGCGGCTAAACACTGAGTTGTTTTAATGATGTTCAGCCAAAACTTGACCAGTGTTTTCGCTTGAACATCCATTGAAGAAAACACTCTTCTGCAGTAGCACAATTTCAACGTATTTTAAAATTTACCCAAGCCACGGATTCATTTAGAAAGCACTCCAAACTATTTATCATACGTATATCAATTAGCATATATTGAAGGTATAAATTAAAAGAATTTGTGTCGACTTCTCTACTGTCCTATGATACACCGACACACAATTTTTAAAAAAAAAATACAAACATGACACGTCATCGACATGTTGATTAAATTCTTAAAAATTATTCATTTATATAGTATAAATTTATTTTTATACTTGTTATTAATTTTTCTTGTTGAGATCTTTTAAATATGAATACCTATTCGTTACTTGCTAATAATTTTGAATTAACAATATATAATATTTCTAATATAAAAAGAAAAAATGATTACGGTAGAGTGTCCGAAAAGTGTCGGTATCGACTCGTGTCCGATACGGACACGCTACCCTAATTGAAGTGTCCGTGCTACACTAATCAACAATAAAAATTTCCATCTGCAAATATAAACAAATCAACAGTTGATTATTGTTATCATCTTTAAATGACATGGGATTTACCCTTAAAAACGTCCCATTAATAACTCAACTCAATATTGAAATTCCATATTAATGCCATAATATAGAGCCTGTTTGGTAGAGATTAAAATCGGATTAAAATTGAAAAACTAGTCGTTATTGTTGACTTTTATTAGACGTGTGAGACCCAATAACGGTCATATTTTCAATTTTAATTGAATTTTAATTTTTACCAAACAGGCTTATGATAGCCATTTTAAACTGCAATTAGCCTAGTACCTTTTATTTCATTTCAATCTGTCAATATGAACGTTAAAATTGCACATGACTTTCACGTGATTTATAACTTTACGTGCATTTTAACTTTCAAATTGACGGTTTCTGTCAATTAGGGATTCAAATTCGGATATTTAAATACATTGGGACCCAAACCTCACTTTTAGTATATCTCTGTGGAACTTGGACTGTGGTTAACTGAAGAGATATTATAAAGTGTGAGACTGCATTTTTATGTACTTTTTGCAAGCCCATATTTAGTAACTGTACATATATGTTCAAAGTCTGAAACTAATTTATTCAGATCAACTGCAACTTACTATTCAGATCAAGCTTCTGCTGTCTATACGTACTAGTCAGAATAAAGCTTAATTACCAACTTCAATATTCAATTAATTGCTATTCTGTATACTGTTTTAGATCATTAATAGTAAAAAGAGTTCTATATTATAATAAAAGAACTCCTACATTTATAAATACCTAATAGCTACTAGTTGGTGGAACTGCTGCATACTGCTTGTCCACAACTTCGATAAGCTTGTTAGCTATCGCACTCGCATGTAAGATCGAACCTTCACAGAGCTGCATAACCACATTAAATCGTAACAAAATTTTATTGACTTCATGATAATAATATAAATTGAGATCATCAATTAAGATGAAAGAATTTACTAAAACTACCTTAGAGTTGAACAAAAAGCTATAGTAATCCCCAATTAGGCCTCCAGCAACATGATGAAGATCAAGATGAAGCTCCTCAAGAACCTTTGATACAAAGAGTAAGCTATTGATTCTCTTCTGTTGAACAAGCTTGACAGTAACTTCATCGTCCACAATGCGAATGTCGACCTCAGTGTTCTTCGATTTCCTCTGGAGCCATGAGCATCTCAAGGATGAGACATTATAAGGCTGCTTCATATCATCTAAAGACTCTGTGTCAATATTCCCCTGCATGGTATCATCTTCCCTTTTGGCCCTTTTCAGCCTCTCCTTACAACATCTCTTCTTCTCCACTAACACTTTTAGCTCATTCACTGTCCTCTTAAGCTCGTTTATGTATTCGATAGCATCTCCCACAACCGAGGCTCTATCTTTCTTAGATTTTCCAACAAAAATGTCAAAATGTAATGTTTAAAATCACTAGCAAAAAATATATGAACAAAATTGTGTATTTTGTGCATTTGAAATAAATCTCTTAAATTTAAATTTCACCCTACAAGATATTTCACTTTTCGCGATGAAAGTTTTTGTCTTTAGAAGTTCCTTTACAATTCTTCTCAATGAAACAACTTAAATATCCATTTTATGAAAGTGAAGTTTCTTGATATGTAGCAAATGTGTACATATACTAGATCATATATATGTAAAAACACATAATTTCAACAACTATAAGGGAATTAAAGTGATTACCTTGGTGGGGTTAGGAACCAAGCTCCTCAAAGCCATGAATTTGTCATTGAGAAGAACTCTCTTATGCCTCTCAGTAGTCAAATGTTTAGTATCATTAGCATCCCTATTTTTACCAATGCACTCCATATCACCAGTAAAGCCAAAAACCCCATTATCAAAGTGCCTCCCATCACTACCATTTACATCTCTCTCATCCACCACCCCAGGGAACAAGGATCCACTATTCCTTGACCATCCCATTGCATAACCTCTATGGGGTAAAGAGTGAAATATCTCCCTCAGCAAAGGGGGCTGTGGTGGAAGATTCAAAGGCAATAGAGGATCATACACAACACTTGCCGAGGCCAATGTGCCGTCGACTGGATTAAGATCCCCTAAGCTGCAAAGGGAAGCCAAGAAATTGGGAGATATCTGGGCTGAGTGAAGTAAAGAGGCTGTGGATGATGAGCATCCTGGCAAAGGAAACATATTGAGCAAATCAGGTGTTGTGGGATATGGAGTTTCTGGCAATGAATATTGACTCGTATTTCCATCAAAATTACTCATTTCTTGCCAGTTTGAATCATTCACGATTTCTTCCATCAAATGAGTCTCCCCTTGCTGCATAATTTGCTGTTGAAATTCCATCTCCAAGACTGCAGCAGCAACATCTTGTTGAGTGGGGTGATTTTGAGTGTAATTGAAGTGTTCCTCCATAGAAAAAGTTGGGTTGCTGTAATTTGGTATATGGGTTTGGGAGTAACCATCCTCAGCTTGAATCAAACCTTCTTGCTGCTGCATATTGCTGGGATCAAAACAACCAATTTCTTCGTACATGTTTTTGCGATTCACCAGATTAAAACTGTTTTATTGTCTCTGTCGTTGTCTTTGAAACTTCAAGAAACAGACAAAAAACTGTAAGAGAAACAGTACAATGACTCATAAATATACAAAAAGAGCATCTGCAAACCCTAACCTTTTTGTGAGACAAGGTAGGGTTTTCCAAGAAAATTTGTTTGTGCTTCAAATTAAGAAACAGTAGAAGATGTATGAAACCCACAAAAAAATTATGCGATTGTGGCCAAAAAAAGTAGAATTCCATGAAAATCAAAAAGTTTTCACTAGTAAAGATGGGTGGGATTGGAACAGAAGAGAAGATGTAGCAAATAAAGGAATAGTTGGTTGGTTGGTTGGTTTGTTTGGGGTTAGGGGGACGTGAAAGATAAGCATGGTTCGTGTTTGGTTACATTTATAAGCTGCTTATAAGCACTTTTTAATGAAGTATTAGAAATTTACTTATAAGCCACTTTTAAGCTTAGCTAAACGTGATTGGAAAGGGTGGGAAGTTGGTTACTGAAATTCTCATGTAATGGGACCCAATCACGATCTTCGTATTTTCTGAACACTGAATAGTACAATACTGCACCTTGATTTCAACTTTCACCCCACTACTACCCCACGCCCTATGCGTTATTAATGGACTCGTTACAATTTTATTTCAAAGTAAGTTGAACTCTATCTTATAACTTCACCAGGAAAAAAAAAAACAATTAATATACGTTAGCTGTAAAGCAACCTTAATGAGAGATTATGTACAAGAATGCAACCTTGAACATTGACAAAACATTGCACTCATTAAAATTAATTAATCTAATACAAACTTGGGGTACACCAATAGCATCTCACTTGGTCTACTTGAAGAACAGATTTGGTAGAATTGGAACGAGTATACATTACGATTATAATACATTTAGTGTATGACGAAACCACATAATTCATTTTCAGCATATATAGAATAGGGGCACAATTTTCTATTCAGATTGCAAATTTCCCAATTCTATTATGTGCGACTGTTTAACGACACCATAGAATTAGACACCACGCATCTTTCTACCTCCCACATTGTCAAAGAGTCATATTAGAACCGACTTCAAGTTTTTTTCTGAAAACGGAGAATACTAAGGTTAAATAATTAAGACAACATTAATTATGATTTCTACATATTGTTTGTTCTTGTTGGACCCCAAGTTATAACCTCTGTTTGGTGTTTCCATTTGTCAATGGATCTTCTAATACAACTTGTATTGCAACAAACTAGCTTCAATTTGGTTTTTTTGTGACGTTGGTGCAGCTCCAATTAGGATTTTATATTAGCGATAACACGCCAAAAAGAAGATTAGAAACATTGATTATGGAATAATGTTATGGATTAGAATGTGCTTAGTATATGTAAAATATCAATCTACGGTAAGAATTTAGATTTATTGAGAGGATTCTGGATGAAGGCAAATATGAAGAGTCACCAATTTTGAATTTTTGACCTTGATTAACGTCCATGAGAGGCTTGTTTGGTGGAATAAAATCAGCTGCCAATTGATTATCTTGTTTAGGAGTTAAGTGATTTACGTTTTTTCTTTTTACTATAATATTGTAGTATTTGTAGGATAAAATTCTTTAACATGTAATTATAGAAACTTTATTGTAGCTTGCGTTATTCCCACAAACCGAAAAAGGGTTGGATTATATTTTATTTACACAAACCGAGTGCACTGCACGAAGAAAATTGAAGGATCTCTTCTTTCTTGAATTCAGAATCCTCCAATCTCCTCTCCAAAGTTTCAATTCGCTTTCTACTTGTTCACTTTCTCCAATTTAGAATTCTTCAATCTCCATTCCAGCCTATCTCGGCATCTCTAATAAGTCCCAAAAGTTTTCCATTCACATTAGGGCCTTATATGAAATAGAGACTTTTGGATCCTTACTTGTGATGATTCTTTGGTACGAAGTGTTGGATAACGTTAATAGAGTAAGCAAACATTTGCAAACAGAAGACAAACATATTGGCGTTGCTTAGACCATTTAATTGGGCTCATTTCATTTTTCAAAAGCTATAAAAAAAATTGGGTTTGAATCGACCATGATTGATGTTAAAGAGATGGCAAGTGAATTAGACATTAAACCGATATTTCATGAAAAGAAGTAGTTTGATGAGACTTCTTGTGAAGAGATGAAAGAAACAGTTCAATTAATTCTTATATATAGTAGATCAAGCTCTATCATTGCTTCAAAATATATTTGCACAATTTTCAGAAATATGATGATATTTTTGAATTTTTATTTGATTTGGAAAAGCTTAAATCCATTGGTGATGCTAAATTGAAGTGTTGTTACATTAATCTTGAAAATTATTTGAAGCATAACATGAAATCTAATATTGATGGAATATAATTATTTTTTGAGTTGAAAGTTTTAAAAGAAGCAATACTTACAGAAACTAATGGAGCAACCGATATGTTAGATTACATTAAAAGAATGAATTGTTGTTTTGCAAATGATTAGGCTGCTTATAGGGTATTATTGAGTACTAATCTAGTCACCGTTGCATCCGCTGAAAGAAGTTTTTCACAGTTAAAATTGATTAAGTCTTATCTTCGATATCAACCATGTCACAAGAGAAACTAAATGGATTACCTATGATTTATATTGAAAACAAAGTGAGAATGGTAATTTTTAGCCTTTTGACCCAACCAAAAGTTTTTTTTGTCCTTTGACCAATTTTATCTATGTAAAAAAAAAAAAAACAAAAGCTTTCCTTTTCTATTTTCCATTTGTATCATTCCACCCTAATAAAAAACAAACGGCTCTCAAATTGAAAGCTATCAAGAATAATTGGCATCAACAAAACGAAGAAGAGGCTGCATCAACGAGAAACAACAACAAATAAGAAGAAGAATGGTATTAATTTTAAAAATTCTATTTTGGTTTCAACTCACTTGGTAAGAACTTTTTTATAGTTGTCTCGAGGAGAAGATATTGTGTAGTTTTCACTTATCATGTTATATCCATTGTATAGTATCTCTACTTGGATGACCTTTGATTTATACCTACAATTTGGAAATGTTGTACATATTTTAATAATTGTTGTGAACAAACCTAGGGTGCTAACTTGAATTATAAAAAAAAATGCACTCAATCTATCGACAGCAATGTGATACTGGTATAAATTTTGTAATCTTGAAATTAAACATCAGCTTAAATTTTGTGATACTGATCTCATATTTGAAGAGGGTTTGATTTCAAATTTATGATCTAGTCTTCCCGAGTTGACTAAGAATTTGAATTCAACTAGGAACATCCAACACTTTTCATGCTTTTAATTGTTCTGTGTTTTGTGGGGATTGGATTTGTCGATGTTAAAAATATATAAGCCTCTTTTAGGTTCCAGGAGTGCTATCAGAGCTTATTAGTTTGAATTTATGTTATAGGTGTAGTTACTAGTTATAGTGCATTCGGAGGTTAATACTATTTCGATAATGAAGTAATAAAAGGACTAAAATTACAACACTATTTGAAAACCAAAATGACAACATTTTAAGAATATATGAATTATGGATAAAGTAAGAATTTTGACTGTGAACTAAATGAGAGAAAATTTTTGGATGAGTTTTGAATGTGCAGAATTTTGACTGTGAACTAATTTCCAGAATATTTGAAGCTTTTTAACTATAGAGTTCAAGATAAATTCTCTCTTAAAGCAAGTCAGTTTTGCTTAATAAATTGCAAAGGAAATTTTTTTTAGCTCTTGTATCAGTCCTAGTGCTACATGATTTGAGAAATATGCATAAAATTTGTGGGTTGCTGCTTGGTTTAGTTGATACCATCTCTTTAGGTAGTCAAATTTTATTTTTCATTTTTATTTGAATTCACGTGACATTCGAAATTCATTTTGTTACACTTCTCTATTTTATATTCACTTTATTATCATGCTGCATTGAGCCTTCCAACTTGAGCTTTATCTAGCTCAAAATTTGTATAATATATATAACTAAAAAGAGAAAGCAGAAAGAAATTATCTGATCTCTTGTCTTGCTATCAAACTTATCCTAAGGAAATTCTTGGATATTTCTCTACCAGCTTAGTACCCTTAACGTTTTTTTCTAGCTGCTGATGCTTAGAAGATGAAAAGTTTTAAACATTAGGTAAAACTTCATTAAATTTATTAGATTTACATACTTCAATTGATTTACTAATAGTTTCGTGTTATTTGTAGGATGGAGTATATATACAACATCGGTGATCGTTGTGATGCGAAGGTTACAACACGTTCTAATGTGTCGAATGTGAGAAAAGTATATGAAGCATTAGATGATATCCATAAGGAGATGTTCTTGAAGTCGTGCTTTGGTAAACTGTATGACATCAGGAACATGAAATATCTGCTCAATTAATTCACAACCTATTATTACGAAGAGTTGTCTCTGTCAATAAGGATGAATTGTGGTTTTGTTTAGGCTTGGAAAAAGATGTTTGTTTCTCCCTATACGAGTTTATGCTCGTCACTAGATTAA
>CAIGRF010281070.1:0-10107 GCA_903798235.1 Fraxinus ornus | reverse complement strand
GCCAAATTAAAATACGGAATAAAATAAGTATTCTGCAAAAAATCTAGTCCAAATCGGGTTTAAAATCACCTCCTAACATGCAATCGAAACATTACCAAAAATAGTAAAAAATAACTAAAAATAGCATTTCGAAAGGGAAAACAATGGAATTTGAGGTCGAAAACAAAGCTCGGTGTTCACGACGTACGCGCCGAAACAAGCTTTCCGGATTGGGGTCATGGGCGTGATTCTGATAACCGTAGCCAAAGTTATGACCAAATTACCGAAACACTCTCAATTACCCAAAATTACGCGATCACTTGCCATCTTTGCGCCGATCTGCCAACTTATAATATTTTAGAGTCATTAACGTGTTATCTGACAACTCAGCATCTGACTCGAACTCTCCTGCATCATTTAGTGGCTATGACTTGATAAGTTTAAAGTATAGTGAACAATAAAAAACGTATTGCTTATGCGGACTGTCCATCTATCGTGATTGAGCATCTAACGATAAGGTGACAGAAACTATGAAATTCATGTTCCCAGTTAGTTATTCATTTAGAAACGCAAAACAAAAGTGATTTCAGTCAGTAATGTCCAATAATTTGAGAAGTTTAGTGATTAAAACTCGACATTTTATAGTAAAGTGAGCAATTAAAGATGCTAACCTAAATTTGATTATTGAGACAATTAACTCCAATTTGGAGTATTAATGGATATTGATGTAAGAAATTAAAATTTGAAATACACTTGAAACATAAAAAAATAGTCGTATGATTCAGTGTAATAAAAATGTATATAAGTGGAACATGAATAAACAAAGGTATACAACCATTACAACATCAAACGACCATAATTAAACAATTTATCTTTATAATTTTGAAACACAACCACAACAAAATAATCAATTATCATAAGTGCGGCACTCAACAGTCTCCTGATTTTCCTTGCAGTAAGTTTCCAACGGATCGGTCTCTTTAGAATCCCAGACATGCATGGCTGGCCGTTGCGCTCAGCTCTTCCACCTCATCCCACGATGAAGCATTTTTTGGAGGTAGCGTTTTCGGAGCATGCTTTTTCTGTGCTTTTCATGCTATCTGCCACTTTTTTTCGAAATACCCTTTGGTACGGCGGCCATTGGGCGGACATACTTCCACTTCACCTAAATTCAGTGTATCTCTTCCATGGATTGTTTAGCAATGAAAACTTAACGGATTATACCTTTTTTGGGGATTCTAATGCAGTACTTTTGGGGTTGTGAGGCTCATGCTGGCGACTGCAATTGAAATTGTTGTTCAAAATCAATAAAATAGAATGTGGAACAAAATTGAGAAATTTTAGTTTTTGGTACATGCCTATGCATAGGCTATTCTACTACTATGCGTACGCATATTATTAAAAAAAAGTCGTCGGCTGATTTTTCAACTGGAACCTGGTGTCCTTTTGGATATGAAAAATTACTTCTTTTCACCATGTTTCGACACCATTTTGTTTAATATTGGTTGAGATCCACAAATGATCAATACAAAACACGTTAAAACTATTCGAGATCAAATTCCATTCCACAAGAAAGATCAAAACATCTTTTCTTTCATATTCAAAATTATATTTTGTGCTCTTAAGTCTTGAAGGAATTTCACTAGTAGTTAAACATTTATTCCTTTTCAAAGCTTGATAAATCTTGCAAACCATTTGGCAAGAGTCCCTTTAAGCATCAAATTTAGGGATAATAACCCAAATGGTCATTGAACTTTGCAAAAGATTTTCATCGGGTCATTGAACTTTAAAACTCACACAAGTTATCACTGAACTTTGCAAAAGGTTTCCACGAGATCACTGAACTTTAAAAATCACCATATTCATCACTAAATTCTGCAAAAAGTTTCTATGAATTCACTGAACTTTTCAAAAGGTTTCCTAGGAGATCACTGAATTAGTGACCCCTTGAAAACCTTTTGTAAAGTTTAATGATGAATGTGGTGATTTTTAAAGTTCAGTGATCCCGTGAAAATCTTTTGCAAAGTTCAATGATGACTTGGGTGATTTTTAAAGGTCAGTGACCCGGTGGAAACCTTTTGCAAAGTTCAATGACCATTTGTGTTATTATCTTTCAAATTTAATTTGACAGGGAGCAAATATTGCTTGAAGACAACGATTATGCGTTTAAGCTTTCATATTTTATTCAGATTTTCTTGTTATTTGTTTCTTCTCCATCCCCCCTGTGTGGAAACAATATTCCAACAATCTCAAACAATATCTTGCAATGGAGAATGAAACTACCATGGCTACGATCAAGTTGATGAATCAAGACCTCGTTCGTTTAGACCGTTTTGACGGGATGAAATTTACAAGGTGGCAAGACAAGCTAAAGTTTATCCTAACGGCATTGAAGATCTTCTACATTCTTGATACAGAATTGGTACGACTTGTGAATCCAACTGATGAAGATACCGAAACTATAAAGATAGAGAGATAAAAGTGTCAAGAGGATAAACTCATATGCTATGGTCATATTCTGAATGCATCATCCGACTGATTGTGTGATCTCTACACCAACACGTCTTCAGCAAAAGACATTTGGGCTGCATTGAAAAACAAATATAAAGTCGAAGAAGAAAGTACAAAGAAGTTCCTAATATCAAAGTATTTCGACTTCAAATTCCTTGATAACATTCTCCTTCTTCACCAAGTGCATGAATTACAAGTTCTTGTCAACAAGTTGAATGGGGTCAAAATTGAAATTCCGGAATCTTTTCAAGTGGGGGGCTGGGAGTAATCATTGCAAAACTCTCAGGAACTTAGAAAGGATATCAGAAGAAAAGCATGCATAGTTTCGAAAACTTCTCTTTGGAACAAGTGTAGAAATTTATTCGAATTGAAGAAGAATCGAGGGTAAGAGATAAGAATGACAATTCTTATGAAAACACTTCAAAGACCAATGACGTGGATAAGACCAAACATCCAAATAAATCGAACAAGATAAAGCTTTCTAAAAGTTTTAACAAGTTTAAGAAGAAGTCCAAGGGTGGTTGCTTTGTATGTGGAAAACCAAGGCATTATGCAAATGAATGTCGACACCGAAAGCAAAACAACTTCGAAGGAAAAGTGAACTCCGTCAAAAAGATAATATTGTGGCCACCGTAAGCGAGATCAATGCAATCAGTGGAACATTACTTGGTTGGTGGTATGATACATACGCAACTGTACATGTATCATAGGATAAGTCTTTATTCAAGACCTATTATGAAGTGGATGAAGATCAAGAGATTCAAATGGGTAACGAAGGATGCTCCAAAATAGTTGGGAAAGAAAATGTAGAAATTAACTCCACTTCTGGAAAAATCGTTACTTTGACAAATGTACTACATGTTCCTAAAATGAATAAGAACTTAGTGGTAATCTCTTAGGAAATCGGGCATACAAAGTGCTTATGAGTCCGGTAAACTTGTACTATTTCTAAATGAGAATCTTGTTGGAAAATGCTATTCTAGTAAATGAATGGTCAAGCTTTGTACCGTTGACTAGTTGATTAACAATAAAGTTGAGTTTGTTTATTTGATTGATTCATTTTCTTTATGGCATGCTAAATTAGGTCACATAGGTAAGAGTACTATGAAAAGAATTTTAAAACGTTACTTAATATCATATAATGAAAATGATGCATTTAAATGTAAAACATGTGTAGAATCTAAAATGACTAAGATGCCTTATCAAAGTGTAAATAAGATTTATAATATTTTAGAATTAATTCATACAGACATATGTGAATAAAATGGTATGCTAACTAGATGTGAAAATAGGTATTTTATTACCTTTATAGATGATCATTCTAGATTTACATATATCTATTTAATGAAACATAAATATGGAACTTTTGATATGTTTAAAATTTATAAAAATGAATTTGAAAATGAGTTGAGTAAGAAAATAAAAACTCTAAGAATTAATAGAGGATGTGAATATTTTTCTAGTTATTTTAATCATTTTGTAAACAATAAGGTATAATACATCAATGTTTGCACTTAGGACACCTGAACAAAATGATTTGACTGAAAGAAAAATAGAACTTTAGCTGAAATGATAAATGTCATGTTAAGTTATGCTAAGTTGTCATTTAATTTATGGGGTAAAGCATTATAGAGTGTATGTAGAATATTAAATAAGATTCCTTATAAATTTACAAATGTTTCTCCTCATAAATTGTGGAAAGAAAAAAAACCTAACATTTGATACTTTAAAGTGTGAGAGGACCAAGTTGGGTCCAAGAGGCATCAAATGTGCATTTGTTGGTTATGCTAATAATAGCAAATCATATAGATTATTAAATTTGGAGACCAATGTAATAATTGAATCTAATGACGTTGAGTTATTTGAGACTTCACTATCTTCAAATAATTAATTAAGGGAAACTAATAAAGAGATTCCAAACTCTAGTGGAACAAGGATGAAACATCTTATAAAGATGATAATGGATCTAGTAAACCTTGAAGAAGTAAAAAAAATAAAATAAAACTCGAATCGAGAAGTCTTTAGGACAAGATGACAATGATTTTCAACTTATTTCACTTTACTTAGTAGAGGGAAATATAAGAACAATTCCTTTTGTTCTACAAGTAGAAACCAATCCTAAAACTTATAGAGAAGTTACGGTTTCTCTTGATAGCATCTTTTGAAAAGATGCAGTTTAAAATGAAATGGATTCAATTGTGTCAAACAATATGTGTGAATTTGTCTACTTACCTCCCGAATCCAACCTATTGGATGTAAATAGGTGTTTAGGAGAAAATATAATGTTTGTTGATGGTTCTCTTAATACTTTCAAAGTTAGATTAATAGCTAAATGTTATCGACAAAAAGAGGGAATAGATTATTTTGATACTTTGTGCCGGTAGCTAGAATAACATCAGTTATGATATTATTTGCATTAGCTTCTATACATGACTTGTATGTTCATCAAATGGATGTCAAGACGACATTCTTAAATGAGGATCTCGATGAGGAGGTATATATGGAACAACCTGAAGGGTTTTCTATACCCAAAAGTGAACATAATGTGTGCAAGTTAGTGAATCGTTATATGGTTTAAAGCAAGCACCTAAGAAATGACATGAGAAATTTGACTTGGCTATTAATTCATTTGGTTTCAAACATAATAGTGTAAATAAATGCTTGTATTCCAAATTATATGAAAATTGTGTTATATTTATTTGTTTATATGTTGACGACATGTTGACTTTGAGTAATCACATGAATGGAATAAAATAAACGGAGAAATTTCTATCTTCCACGTTCAAGATGAGGGATCTTGGACAAGTGGATACCATTTGGTTATCAAAGTTACTAAAACTAGTTGGGCTACAATTTGTGTAAATCACATTATATCGAGAATGTGATAAATAAGTTCAAAACATTTGAATATAAAAGAATTTAGTACCTCTCTTGATCCAAGTCTAAAACTTATAAAGATTGGTAAAAAAAATTGCTCAATTGGAGTATATAAGTGTTATATGGAGTCTAATGTATAGAGTTCAATGCACAAGATCGGATGTAACATTTGTAATTAGTAAACTTAGTATGTTTACTAGTAATACGAGCAAGGAACATTGCATGAGCATTCGAAGAGTTCTTGGTTATTTAAAGAAAACCAAGAACTTAGGTTAACAATATACTAAGTTCCCAACTATATTAGAAGGATTTACCTATGCTAGTTGGATATCTAGTATGGGTAAAAGTAAAACTATTTCGGGTTGGGTGCTTACTCTTGGAGGAGGTACTATTTCTTGGAAGTCAAAGAAGCAAATGTGCATAACACACTTAACTATAGAATCTGAATTTGTAGCACTATCAGAAATCAAGAAAGAAGCTGAGTGGCTAAAGGATTTACTTTATGAGATACCTTTATGATCGAAGCAAACATTTTCAATAAATATCATGTGTGATAGTCAAGTCACATTAGCAAAGGTATACAATGAAAAGTCTAGACATATGAGTTTAAAACATGACTACATAAGGAAATTAATCAAGATTGAAATAATTTTTCTAAATTATGTTAAGTCAATAAAGAACTTAGCAGATCTTTTAACTAAACCTTTAAATAGAGATTTAGTAATATTTACTTCAAGTAAGATGGAACTGAAACTCTTAAATTAAAAGATTCACCAATTATGACAACCCTACCTGTCATTACTTGACAAGCAATTCACGGATTCAAAGAGTAACAACAAGTCATTCGATATGTGGATAATTTTAGCATTATAATATCTACGACAACCCTACCCTAATTATACAATCCTGGTTGTTACTCAAGTGAGGGTTGAACTTTAAGCTCTTAATGAAATTTAGTACTAAATACAAGTATCTCTAAAAGTAACAAAGATACTAGAAAAACTTCACTTAGATGAACTTCGATGTGGTACATCCTTAATTGAGAGTAAGGGTTTCTCTCTTAAAAGTTTTTTGAGAAGGATGAGTTAAATGTCATATTAGCATTAAACGAGTTGAGGAACTTGAGAACACTTGATACTCATGTGTGTGTTCTTACCAGTATTATCACGTTGAATAATTGGTTCAAAGTTTTCATGTTGCCTTTAATTTCAAATTTACTTTGTTTGAATTACGCTACAGTTAGATTCAAATCGAAAGATATCTAATCCTTATACATAAGTATATTTTGAATATAAGATTTTATTGAATATTGAACAAGCCGGAGATTGTTGAAATTGTTGTTCAAAATCAATAAAGTAGAATGTGGAATAAAATTGAGAAATTTGAGTTTTTGCCAACGCATAAGCATAGGCTATTCTACCATGCGTGCATACGCATAAGGTAAAAGCTAGTCGTTGGTTGGTTTTTTTAACTTGGAACCTAGTGTCCTTTTGGATGAAAAATTGCTTCTTTTCATCATGATTTGGCACCATTTTGTGTAGTGTAAGTTGAGATCTATAAATAGATGATTAATGATCATTACAAAATATATTAAAACTACTTGAGATCAAATTCCATTCCACAAGAAAGATCAAAGCCTCTTTTCTTTCATATTCAAAATTATGTTTTGTGTTCTTAAGTTTTGAAGGAATTTCACTAGCATTTAAGTGTTTATTCATTTTCCAAGCTTAATAAATCATGCAAAATATTTGGTAAGAGTCCATTTAAGCATCAAATTCAATTCAAGATGGGGCAAATATCGTTTGAGGACAACGATTACGTATTTAAGCCTTCGTCTTTTATTCCAATTTTCTTGTTATTTGTTATTTGTATCTTTTCCATCCTCTTTGTGTGGAAACATTGTTCCAAGTGTCGTAATGGCTTGTACTCTATGGAGATAAGAAACGCCATTACCGTGAGAAGATTATATAAATTATTGTGATGATATTTTACTATTTACGACATTGTAGACACAAATTTCTTATCATTTGTCACCCATTTGTAAGCTTCCACGTTAGGCTCACCGGAGATATTTCTAAAGAAATATCTTTTTTACAGTAGGTTTCTCTTTCACATCATTTTGGAATTTTACATGTACGAGTATATATGTATTCACTGCTCAAGTTTGTTATGCCTTGTTAAAATATCTTGTTAGATTACTTCAGTTTGATATTAAATTTTAATTTATATCTTAAAAATGATATTATTAAGAATTTCATTATTGACAGTGTAGAGAAAAACGTGTCTCTCAAAATAAACAACTCTTTTAACTGCCAACTTGGTTGGATGGCCATATGGCAACCCTAGATTAGCTCTCATTCTTTAACTTGGATTGTGCTTTTCAAGTGGATGATGAACCGTTGGATATGACCTACGGCTGAGATTAATTCATACCACTATAACTCTTGGGGTTTTAGTGGTTTTGAAGCATTCTTTCATTCTGGCTCTTTGTTTGAGTGATTATTTCTCTCTCTAGTTCTTCTTATCTTCTTCTTGTTTTTGATATGTGATTTCTAGCTAAAAACTGTTGAGGAATGCTTAGTGATTCATGTGATACAGTGTATTAGGCTCGTAATAGTGACTGATTTCAGAGTCTGTAGAAGTTTGTTAAGCTCTTGGTTTTTTTGGTTAATTAAATTTGGGCAGATTGAGTCTCTCGCGATCTGTACTCTCTCTTTGGAAGGTTTTTGTTGTGCTTAGAATTTGGTCTAATCCCCGAGCCCTCAAGAATATGTTTTAAGCTGAATTAGATGAACATTTCTTGGTGGTCATTTTATTTTCTGCACTGTAGTTGTGTGTTTATACTTCATCGATTTATATTTACGGGGTCAAAAACCCAATAGATAGTGTCACAGGGCATAGACATGTAGTTAAGCCTTGGCTGCATCCTCTGAGCAAGCCAACAGAAATTTAAATGTTGTGTTGCTTATAAACTTTGTGGATGTGATTTTGCTATGCAACTGCGAAAATGTTCGAAGCACTTTTTCATCTCAACTTCTAACTTGAAATCTTTGTCTTCACCTCAGATCATGAATCAACATACGTTTTCCTTCACTTGTATAATGATGGTTTGTGCATTTGTTGTCTAAGCCCTTGTTTAGTTTAGTTAAATACCAGTTTTAAGTAGATTTTGATAAAAAGATGTTAGGTTTTAGAATTTTTGTAATTGGTGATTCTGTGAACGAAAGAACGAAAATTGATATATTGTAAAAGTTCAAGGAGTAATGTGCAAATAATTGAAAAAGTTTGTGTTTATGTTTAGGATTTCAAGAATGGGAAAAGAAGGAAAACGACGCGAATTTTCGCTAGACTATCACCAAAGTTTGGCTCCAGCTACAAAAACAAAAATATTGTCGTTGGACTGTCGCCCACCTTCGCTCAAGCGATATGTTTATCCGAAAAAATTATGTTTAGCAATTTAAAGGCTTTTTACCCGATCCATTCGTTTTCTAACCTACCTATAAATACCAAAATTAACATGTACGAATTTTTTAAGGTTGAACATTGAGAGAAATAGATCATAGAGTGATTCCTCCATATCATATCCTTTAACCTTCATTTGTGTAAGATTTTTTGGTGAGAAAAACATCGATTTCATAATCCAAATACCGTACCCTTGCTTCCTATATATCTAGTCAGAGTTCTGAAGATCTAAGGGAGTTGATAGGAGTTCCTGTCTGTGAAGAACGGGTCATTCTTCGTGATCCACGGGATATAAACGAATTCACAAGGTTTGGAGTGCTGCAGGGTAGCAGATTCCATGGAGAGCTTTGACAACTGTAGCTAAGAATTGGTGCAGGGGAGCACGGGATCCAGGGAGAGCTGTAAGGAGTGCAGTAACGTAATCAGATAGTAGGAGTCGTCTAGTCTGGTAGACTGTAAGTTGTTAAATTTGTTTATAGTGAATTGATTAGCAAAGTGATCAGAGTTTTTTCCAGTTGTGTTTCTCCGTGATGTTACTGTTTTTCTTTATTACTTTATTTATTGTTTGTATAATATGTGATATTTAAACATAGATAAAATGATTTGAATAATTAACCATCTAGAGATAATTAATTGGTGACTTGTTGCCTATTAATTAATAATTTTAATTCCACATAAAATATATATTCACCCCCTCTAGGTATTATTAGGGTCGAACTACGCGTTTTTCAAAAGATAATGAAATATGTAATTAAAAATAAATTTGAGAGAAAAAAAAAGTAAATTTTAGAAAAATGTGGGCCAAACAGGAGGCTAAATAGCTATATATAGGTGGTTTTTGGTGGATATTAATAAGATACAAGATATGCAACCATATAGGCTAATACTATCCTCTAAGAACAACAAATTTCATACTTTATAAAGTTTTTTTTTCTTATTAGGATTCTTTACTTTTTGGTTGGTGATTAACTTTTTGAGACTTGTTTAATCTTCTAACTACTTTTCGGTAAAACGTTTGATCACGGGTTCAAGCTATTCCCTATTTCGGGTATTTCATCTTTTATTGGTTTTCATTGAGTTTTCAACAAACTGAACTATATTTACGGCTGCAATGGAGACAACGATGATAGAAAACATTAGAAAAGGATTATCGATTCAATCCAATCAATAATCAACCTTGTAACCATCCATGTTGAAATTCAATGAGAATGAAAATAGCGGAAGTATAAAACATACCTTAAACCATAGATTTCGAATTCTTTGCCTGAAGGGGTTAGA
>CAIGRF010280947.1:45463-76065 GCA_903798235.1 Fraxinus ornus | reverse complement strand
TATAACGTTGGACATGAATAGGTCGATTCATAAATGATATCGTTGAAATTAGTGACCTTAGAAGCTTGATCCAAACAACCTCTAAACGGAAAAGAATTCACATCCCATAACCAATTTTAGGATAGTTTGGATAGCGGAATTGTTGTAGAAAAACATGGATGTAGATGTGGATTCCATGTGTGCTAAAATTTGTGTGGACTGTTGAGATCAATATGATGAAAATTGGGAGAAAACCTTAAGTTAGGGGTCAGATTTTTGAGGATGATCGTTTAATAAGGGGCATTGCACTGATCATGGTAAAAAAAAATGGAACCATATACCTTGATTAGCCCCCGAACATTCATTTTAGAGGATTAAACATTTTACAAGAGGTTAGTAACTTAGTTGATTCTTGGAGGTTGAAGCAGTCGAAAATAGGAGAATCCTCATTTACTAATATGTTGAATTGCATTCAGTGACAACTACCGAACTAGGGAGGGTAAGGAGTATTGTTAGTAAACCATAGATTTTACCTCCAAAAAAAAAAGGGAGTGACAAGAAAATAAGTTTGGGGGTGTATGAATCTCACAAGCGGAGTAAGGAGATAAGAGACTTTTAAGGTCGGAAATTGAATAAGCTTATGAATGTACAACGTTGTATTTGGTTCCCCTCACGCACATGTTTTGCATTGAAAAGGTAAAATTTAACTTTGGTACTATGACTTTGAAATAGTTCAACGATATCATATTCTCAAAGCTAATCCATAAAAACAATCTATCCAGTTAAATAGTTAATTTAGGTCGTGTGTTGGTATGATTTATTTGTGCTTAGTTGTGTTTTGTGTTGTTTTATGTTTGCTCGAGGACAAGCAAAATACTAAGTTTGGGGGTATTTGATGAGTCTTCTACACTCATGATATTTATGTCACTTAATTCGTTATTTTGTTATCCTTGAGAGAGTGTAGGGCATTTTAATTTATGTTTTAATGTTGTGATATAGATTGATGAAATTGAGAGAGTGTAGGGCATTATATTTATGTTTTGCATTTTAATGTTTTAATTTATACTTGACCTTATCAAAGCAGCTTCTGGTGAGAAAATATTACATAAAATGTGCAACTATAATAAGGCCATCTTAATCAATCAAGCCATTGAATGATCAGGAAAATACCCTTGTTACTCGATGTCCATTGTATCTATTATAGATTATGCCTATGTTTGGCTCACATTTTTTCAAAATTTGTTTTCAAATGCACATTCTTTTCAAAAAATAATTTTACACGTAAATCGAAAACTTTTCCTTTTATTTTAACTATTCATTCTCCAAAAAAATCAACATTTTAAAATACTTTTTTTTTTCCCAAAATGGGGCTCAAACAGGGGCCCTATTTCTCTTTGGGTGCTGGATTTCCCTATCCAATTGGTAAGAACAAAAATCTCTCACCTTGTGCGTTTAAGAGAAGGGCAGAGATGAGGGATTAGCAATGGTAGCACGAAAGTTGGTGTGATGACCCGAGTCCTAAGATTCGAGTGCCACTAAAATCGTGTCTTGAACACTGAAATGAGCTTTCTAAAATTTGAAAATTTATTAAATAATATCATAAATAATGTGAGTGAACCCATAACTTGAAAAAAAAAAACTTACATCGATTTGCTAACCATCTCATGCTTCAATTGTCACGAACCTTTAATTTCCTCAAAGAAGATAAAGGAGTGTGTGAGAAAAATGTCAATAAGCAAAGTACGTGGGTTAATATTTTGTATAGAATTTAAGGAACTTCACACACACACACACACACACACACACACACACATATATATATATATATATGAAGACACAAAAATTTATATCGAAAATAAGTGGTATGAAATTTTCATGTGTAGCGCTTCTATACTTTGATCCAATCTTAGAACTTATATAAAGGATCTCATAATTAATGTTGCAAAAAAACAAAAAGTATGCATATAAGCCTATTACCAAGTAAAAGCAATTATAGTCCTCGAGTAATGGTGGCAACGAGCCAAGCAGAGCCGAGTCTGAGCCGGGAAAAAAAAGTTCGAGCCGAGCCCGAGCTTTTTTAGACCGAGCTTTTTTTGGCCCGAGTCGAGCCGAGCAGAGCCGAGCCCAGCCAAAAAAAATGAGGCTCGGCCCGAGCCTCAGCTCATTGTAACCGAGCCCGAGCCGGCCCGGCTCGAGCTTTTTCCGAGCCGAGCTCGAACCGTCCGAGCCGACGAGCTTTTTTGCCATCCCTACCCTCGGGGCACATCCGAGTTGGTGGAACAATTACATTTGTGGGCTTGCAATCACAGGGTGGAGAGTTCGAATCCTAAAGGCAGCAATTTTGGAAGGGGGATTTATCTCGAAGGCAAGATATACTGGAAGGAGTGATGAGAGCTCTTTTGAGGCCAGGAGTATAAGCAGTGCAGGAACTTGGAAATCAACAAGGGCATAACCCGCGGTTTACCTCCTCGAGTCGCTGAGGGGCCGGTGGCTAGAGGACCAGGATTTAGTCTGGCTAAACTGGGATACCTAGTTATCAAAAATAAAAAATAAAAAAAAATGTAAAAGCAATTATAAACTTTCTCGTATTTTGTGAGAGTGATAAGATAACTAATGAAATGTACTTGGGACTTCTACACTTGGCCTGTCTGCTAATGATTATATTTGTATGTATATTTTAAAGAGAAATGAATGCAATTGAAAACAGAACACGGGATATCTATTTATAGGCACCACTATACTTTGGAATCATAATTCAATTGCAACTTTGAATTTTAAAAGTGATGAAATCCTATCATTATCTCAACTATCTATCAAATTTCGGTTAATCTAGATAAGATATAAATTTAAAATAGGATAATATTATCTCAATAATTCTTTAAAATCTAAAGCTTGTTTGAGCTTCATTCTTTATTTTATTTTTGTCCAAATGCATTTTAAATTAATGATGAATGTGTAATTAAAAAATAAGAAAAAAAATTGAGTTTGCATGTAATATTATTTTGTTGAAGAATATATAGTTAAAAATAGAAGAAATGAAAATATATTTAGGAAATAATGGTGTCAAAGAATGATTTAATAAGATTTTTAACTTAAAAGAGATAAAACCAAATTATTATCTCAAACATTTAAAATTATAATGTAATTAAAAGAAATAAAATTAGAACATTATCTCAACTATTTAAAATTCAATGTAATTAAAAAGGATAAAACTAAAACATTATCTCAATTATCGAAATTTATCTTAAAGGAATATATTATTATATAATTAAATAATATAAGAGAATTTACATTTCTTTTAATTTCAACAACTTGAGCTTAAGCCAAAAGGAAAAATAAAATAAAAGGTGTGAGCTATCATTCCACATGATGGACTTTAATGAGACCCAGCTAAAATATTAACTAAGTGTATTTTCTAACGGGCCAAAGATAAACTAACAAAATTAGATACATAGGAAAGGGTTGTTACAACCTACCCCCTTAACAATAAATTTCTTCCTCGAAATTAAATTTATCTTGGAATTTGTCGAAGAGTTGTGAATACTTGCCTCGCATGTCTACCTTTCTCTCCAAGTTGACTTTTCGACTAAATGATTGCATCATTGCACCTTCACTTAGTGCCTAGTGGGTATCCAGATTTCTTGAATTTTTTAAAAACAATCCTAAATGGTACTTCCTCGTAGCTCAAACTCAGCCGTAACACAATGGATTTAATGCTGATCCCAAAACTCGAATCAAGGATATACTTTCTAAGCATTGACACATGGAAGACATTGAGCACAGTCAAAAGCACTAGGTTAAAGCTAACTGATACATGACATTCCCAATACATTGCAAGATTTCAAATGGCCAATGTATCTTGGTCGCAATTTACCTTTCTTTCCAAAACGTAACACTCATTTTATCGATGCAATCTCGAAAAATACCTTGTCACCTATTGAAAACTCCAGTTCATTTATTCTTTTGTCGGCATAACTATTCTGAGTTCTGACTATACTTACCAGTTTTCATATTGGCTCGAATTTTTTCAATAGTTTTCACTATCTATTCAATGATCTCTAGATCCAAGATTTTTCACCAACCGACCCCAATGAATATGCAATCTACACTTCCTTTCATAGAATGCCTCAAATGGTGCCATGATAGTGGAGGTATGATAACTGTTGTTTTATGTTAATTTAATCGAGGGTAAATGTTTTTCTCGATCTTCCTCAAACTTGAGGATACATGTTTGAGGCATATCATTCAGTGTTCGGATCGTTCCCTCAGATCGCCCATCTGTCTGAGGATAGAAAGCCATACTAAATTTTAGGTTACTCCACTAGCTCGGTGTAAACTTTTCCAAAATTTCGATGTGAACATTGGATCTCTATTTGATACGATTGAAATGGGCACATCATGTAGCATTACTATCTCATTCACACATAACTGTGCCAACTAGTCCATTGACAATGATATTCAAATAGGCAAGAAATAAGTCGATTTGGTAATTCGATCCACAATGCCCCAAATAACCTTGTGAACTTTTTGTTAACTTTGGGAAACCAATGAAAAACTCCATCCTTTCATGTTCCCACTTCCATTCTGTAACTTCTAACAGTTCAAGCAACCTTGACGGTCTTTGGTGTTCAGCCTTTACTTTTTGAAATACTAAGTACTTTTCGACATACTCGACCATATCCCTTTCCATGCCTTTCTACCAAAACATCTTCTTGAGGTCTCGATACATCTTTTTACCTCCTGATGTACTAAAAAAGGAGCAGAGTGAGCCTCCTCTAATATTTCCTTTTTCAACTCCTCGAAGTCTATTACGAACAAACGTCATTGATAATATAGGGTATTGTCCTTATCTATGGTGAAATCCTTTTGCTATTCTGTATCAATCTTAATCTTAATAAATTCAAGAAACTGATTGACTTTCTAATGGTCTTTAATCCTTTCACGTAGTGTTGGCCGAATCAAAAGTGCTGCCATTTGAGCAACAACACTAGCAGTGTTGTGATCATTTCAAGACTTAATCTCTCGAACTCCTTCCATAATGACTCTTGCATGGTCAAAGCTTCCACTTGACTTGTCCTTTTACGACTCAAGGCGTCTGCTACAGTATTCGCCTTCCCAGGGTGATAGTGAATGTAGCAATTGTAATCTTTTACCAATTCAAGTCATACCCTTTATCTCAACTTCAACTCCTTCTGAGTAAAGATTTACTAGAGACTCTTGTGGTTTGTATAAGTCACACTTAACTCCATAAAGGTAGTATCTCCAAATTTTAAGTGCATAGACTACCATATCAAGTTCGTACGTAAGGTAGTTTGCGCATGTGGCTTCAATTTCCTTGATGTGTAAGCGACCAATTTACCGTGCTACATTTAGACTAGTGTTCTAAGACAAAGTGCTATGCCTAAGAAGTACAAATTAAGTAGTTGACCGCTTAATGCATGGCTAGCATGCTACGTCTATGCATGGTTTATTAATTTTTTATTTGACTTTAGTTTATTATTATTATTTTCTTTTTTTATATAAAAAAGACTTTTATTTGACTTTAATTTCAAGTTTTTTAAATAATTTAATCTGTAAAAAGTAAAAAAAAAATGACTTTATCTTATAAAGATTTAAAATAGTGCCATATACTTAGCTAGTGGAAGCTAGTGCCCTATACTCAGCTTTAGTAGAGGATCTGCTGATTGTAGCTTGTTTCTTGGAATTCTATGAAATTACGGACTGACCAACGAAAATGGTAAAGCCAATGACACTGTGCCTAGTATCAAGATAACCAGCCTATTCACCGTCACTGTAAGCCTTGAGATGCAGCTTTGAGTTGCCAACTATAGCTTGTTTTTTGGAATTCTATTAAATTAAGGACTCGCCAACGAAAATGGTAAAGCTAGTAACACTGCGCGTAGTATCAAGACATTGGGCCCATTCACTGTCACCATAAGCCTTGAGATGCAGCTCTAAGTTGGTGGGAAAGAATAAGCCTTTGCCGGGATAGCCTTAATGTACTTGAAAACCCTGTTAGATGCATCCAAATGTAGTGAACATTGTGAGATGATTGTGTAGAGCATGAAAATTGAACTTGATATTATTAACTTTTGTCAATGACTCGTACTGTTAAAATAGATAAAGCAACTTCCTTATCAGCTCATCTGGTTTTCAACTAGATATGCAACTACATCATAAGGCAGTCTTCTTATCATGCTAAGTGGTCCTCCAGCTCGTGCATGGTACATATGTTAGGTAGAATAATATTCCATTTGTTGTATAGTTTGTTAGGAAGGATCTTTACTCTTTTACCCCTTTGTATATTCTATATATTCCAGTCTTTTGTATCGTTATTGGCTATGAAATGAATTACTGATTAAATCCAAAAGTATCAGTGTTCTTTATCATCATTTCAGCTCTATTATCTTACATGGTATCAGAGCCATGACTACAATTGCCGGCATGAATTCTACTGGTAGTGAAAATACAGCACCAATTCCTCCACCTCTTCCACTTGCTGCTGAACTTTCTGAACAATACAAAATAGAAAACTCAGACAACCCTGGAACCATTTTAGTCACAAAATTATTGACCATAGATAACTATCCCACCTGGTCAAGAGCACTCCGGCGAGCCCTCCGAGCCAAGAACAAACTTGGATTCATCAATGGGACCTTACTCAAACCTGAACCAACCAGAGACTCTTTCGATCCATGGGAGAGATGCAATGACATGGTTGTCTCATGGATCCAAAATGCTATGTCCCCTTCACTCAGATCCAGTATTGCTTTTATGGATGAGGCAAACGAAATATGGTCAGAACTTAGAGATCGGTTCTCTCAACAAAATGGACCCAGAATATACGAATTGA
The DNA here is from genome assembly GCA_903798235.1 of Fraxinus ornus. Classification (NCBI taxonomy): domain Eukaryota; kingdom Viridiplantae; phylum Streptophyta; class Magnoliopsida; order Lamiales; family Oleaceae; genus Fraxinus; species Fraxinus ornus. Next base: position 69,233 of record CAIGRF010280947.1, on the reverse strand, counting down.
AAAAGGCCTTGTCTGATCTGGAGCAAGAAAATGACTCTGTAAGTGTTTACTATGGCAAGTTAAAAACAATCTGGGATGAACTATTTGTCTATAATCCAATTCCAGAATGTAATTGTGGCCAGTTGAAGGTGTTAGTTGATAGACATCAACGAGACTGTGTGATAAAATCTCTGATGGGGCTAAATGAGGTTTATGACAATACCAGAGCCCAAGTCATGATGTTTGATCCTCTACCACCTATTAACAAAGTATTTTCCTACATACAACAGCAGAAAAGGCAGAGGCAACTCACCTCCACTGCTGTAAGCAATGAAAACATTGCAATGGCTGCTAGGAAATTCTATGGAAATAGCATATCACTCAACTATGGAAAGTCTAATGTGGCAGGCAAAAGAGACAAACCATACTGCACATACTACAAAATTCCTGGGCACACTTTGGACAAGTGTTTTAAGGTAGGGAATGTCAAGGCTCCAATATGCACACATTACAACATGATAGGGTACACTATAGAGAAATGTTTTAAACTTAATGGTTATCCCACAAACCATAAATTGTACAAAGGACAAAGGAGTGAAAGAAGCTTTGCAAACCAATCAGCTGTGATGCAGGAAGAGAGTGAAAAGCCTGTTTCCCTAACCAAAGGACAATATGAAGAATTCTTTGCTTTCCTTCGTACCAAGGATAATCCACAAACCACTCACTCTGCCAATCACATGCTATTGATCTTTTAAAAATTAAACCACCATCTGATTTATCTGGTAAAGCTATTTGTCTATCTGCTCATCACACACACATTCATAGTTCCACTAACACTCCATGGATTATTGACACAGGTGCAACAGATCATATGATCTGTAACACCATCTTTTACACTTCCATTAAATTAAAAATATGTCTCTCAGTTAAGTTACCTAATGGAGAAACTGTTCCAGCCACTCACTCTGGTGAAGTAAAAATCACTGATTAACTATTTTTAAATGATGTACTGTGTGTTTCCAATTTTCATTTCAACCTGCTATTTGTTAAGAAATTAACACAGCAGATGCCTTGTTGTCTGATTTTTCTATCTGATACTTGCTATGTATAGGACCGTTTGTCTTAGAAGACGATTGGGAAGGGTGAAACATGGTGTGGCCTATATCGACTCACTCTCCACAAAGTTCCACCAACAGCCCTTATGACTACCTTATCAGCCCTTTGCTTTAGACAACCTCTTACTGCAACTTCTGTTTTTAATTATGATGTTGAGCCACATCTATGGCATTATCGTTTAGGACATATACCAAATTCTAGATTGAGACTCATTTCAGATAGCTATGTTATTTCTCATTACAAGAAAGTTAACAAAATTCCATGTTTTATCTGTCCATTGGCTAAGCAACAAAAAAAATCCTTTTCCTATAAGCACACATAAGACTAAACAAATTTTTGATATCATCCATTGTGACATATGGGGCCCTGTCCCACTATGGCTCACGTTGGGTCTAGATACTTTCTTTCAATTGTGGATGATTTTTCACGAGCAACTTGGGTATACATGCTAAAAAGAAAATCTGATGTTAACCAATCTATTAAGGCATTCATTCAAGTGATAGAAAACCAATTTCAAACCTTAGTAAAAATTTTAAGGAGTGACAATGGCCCTGAGTTTAAGCTAATTGATTTCTACAACATAAAAGGAATAATTCACCAGAAAATTTCTGTTGAAACTCCTCAGCAAAACGAAATTGTTGAGAGGAAGCATCAACATTTAATGAATATAGCAAGGGCCTTGAAGTATCAGTCAGGACTTCCCTTACTTTATTAGAATGAATTCGTCCTCACAGCCACATATTTGATAAACAGAACCCCCACACCATTGCTGTAAAATAAAACGCCATTTGAAATTTTGTTTTAGTCTACACCCACATATTCTCACCTTAGAATCTTTGGGTGTCTTTGCTATGCTTCCACTTTAACACATGGGAGAAGAAAATTTGATCCTAGAGGACGCCAATGTATCTTCTTAAGATATCCTTTTAGGGTTAAAGGGTATAAAGTGATGGATATGCAGACAAAAAGCATCTTTGTGTTTAGAAATGTGATTTTTCATGAGGCCCTTTTCCCTTACAAACAGGTTTCTAAACCCACTAATGAGGCAGAATTTGTCTTCACTAAACCACTTCCAAAGGTTGACAGCTATGATCCTAAATCAAAACAGAATATTATCCCTCTTTCACCAAGAACACAGATATCTGATCAAGACACATCAAATAGTCCTGCACCTGTTGAAGTTTTCCAAATATCTCCCCATACACCTTCTGATGGAAACCTTCAAACATCACCGTCCATTATTCGAAGGTCTACTAGAATAAAAAAGGCCCCTCAATACCTGTAAGATTTCCATTATCACCAAGCCACATCAATCCAGCCAACCCAATCTACTATTAAGACAAAGATTCTGAACTCTACAGGTAAGGTTTTTCCCCTTTCTAAATCTATTTCTTATCATAAATTGTCATCTCAATTCAAGGCATTCTCAACTTCCATTTGCACACACATTGAACCCAACACTTATCATCAAGCCATAAATGATCCAAATTGGTGTAAGGCAATGGATTCTGAAATAGAGGCTCTTGAGTTGAATGGAACTTGGATTCTCACTGATCTTCCACCAAGTAAAACAGCAATTGGATGCAAATGGGTGTATAAACTGAAGTATAAATCAGATGGGACTATTGAGAGGCACAAGCCAAGGCTTGTTGCGAAAGGATATACGCAAAGAGAAGGAATAGATTACAGTGAAACCTTATCCCATGTTGCAAAACTGGTAACTGTTCGCTGCCTGTTAGCCATTGCAGCAGTTCAAAAGTGGCGTTTGAAGCAATTTGATGTAAGCAATGCTTTTCTATATGGAGTCTTACATGAAGAGGTATATATAGAAAGACCCCCTTGATACACTAAGGGAAATTCCAAGCAAGTTTGCAAATTACTGAAGAGCATATATGGCTTAAAGCAAGCCTCGAGACAATGGTATTCTACATTTTCTACAGCACTCATTCAATTTGGTTTCACTCAGTCTGAAGCTTCTCACTCAATCTAAAGCTGATTACAGCCTCTTCACTATGGCAACAAGCCAGTCTTTTATGGCTATACTTGTCTATGTAGATGACATAGTCATAGCAAGCTCGAATTTGGAACAAATAGAAAGAGTTCAAAAGTTCCTCAATAGTAAGTTCAAGATTAAAGCATTAGGTGATTTAAAATACTTTCTTGGGCTTGAAGTTACAAGGTCAAGCAAAGGCATTGTGATCTCACAACGAAAATACACCTTAGACTTGTTGCCTGATATATGTTATGCAATTCAAAACCTCAGCCAATATATGAAAGCTCCCTCTTTTACACATTTAGCAGCAGCTCATAAAGTAATTAGATACCTCAAGCTGGCACCAGGACAAGGCCTCATGTTCTCATCTTCATCCTCATTAACTCTTCGAGCATTTTGTGACTTTGATTGGGCAGCTTGCCCTGATTCACGAAGATCAGTTACTGGATATTGTATTTTCCTTGGAGAATCATTGATCTCTTGGAAATCAAAGAAGCAAAGTGTGGTATCTCGATCATCTGCTGAATCAGAATACAGATCAATAGCTAACACTTGTTGTGAAATTACTTGGCTGAAATACATTCCAAAAGATTTCAAAATTAATCATCCTCAGCCAGTTACCTTATATTGTGACAACCAAGCGGCATTACACATTGCTTCCAACCCAGTATTTCATGAGAGGACTAAACATATCGAATTGGATTGCCATCTAATCAGAGATCAAATTGAAGCTGGGTACATTTCAACATCTTCTGTTCACACCCAATCACAACTTGCAGACATGTTCACCAAAGCACTCTCTTCTATCGCTTTGAAGACTCATTTATCCAAGATGGGAATAGAAAACATATATTCTCCACCTTGAGGGGGGCTGTTAAAATAGATAAAGCAACTTCCTTATCAGCTCATCTAGTTTTCAGCTAGATATGCAGTTACATCATAAGGCAGTCTTCTTATCAAGCCAAGTGATCCTCCAGCTCGTGTATGGTGTACATGGTTAGGTAGAATAATATTCCATTTGTTGTATAGTTTGTTAGGAAGGATTTTTACTCTTTTACCCCTTTGTATATTCTATATATTCCAGCCTTTTATATCGTTATTGGCTATGAAATGAATTACTGATTAAATCCAAAAGTATCAGTGTTCTTTATCATCATTTCAACTCCATTATCTTACACGTACATTTACAATGTAGTGAATCATTGTTATTAGAAAATATTTTGTATGGGAATGGAAATTAATTTGTGTATTCAAATTATGACTATATTTTGTTGGTTAGTTTAAACGTAGAGACTGGAAGTTAAAAGATTGGATTACTTGGACTTAGAATTAAGAAATAATAGTAAAAAAGTACAAACAGTAGAAAATAATATAATAAAGTGTAATTTAGAAAACAAGCATAAATTACATAGTTTATATTCAAAAGACTCTAGTCAAAATAGTTTAATAGATTTAATTATAAATTTATCAAAAAAATTAGAATTAGAAAACAAAAAGAAACTTAATTAATTAGAAATAATCAAAGATAGTATTATAAATAGAAACTTAGAATTAAAAAATATTAAAGAAGCTTTAGATTATATTAAGAATCAAAATTCTTGTATTCTAGAAAAAAATTGCAAAACTAGAAAAAATACCCATTAAGGTAGATTTCTCATAAATAACAAAAAATTTAGATTTTAATAAACCAAATGACATTGAATTAGAAATAAAAAGAATTACAGCTAAAACAGAAGAATTAATAAGAGAATTAAAAATCACTATTCTTAGTTATGACAGATAATTCCTTAAATGATAAAAATTATATAGAAGCAATAGAATTTTGTAAAAGTAATCACTCAGAAACTGAAGGAATTACTAGACTTACTTCACCTAAGATTTCAGAATCAATAACAATTAAACAAAATAATTTAATAATTTTAATTTTATTGTCACTACATAAGAAAATAGACAGTTTAGAAAAAAAACAAAAATATGAGCTGATACAGCATCTACATCTAATCTAGAAAGTGATTTAAAATCCTTAACTACTAAATTAGAAAATTTAAATTTTAAAAATACAGGAAAAGAAAAAATAATAAGAAGATTACGAAAAGAATATAAATTTTCAAGATGAATTTATCAACTCCATTTTCAGGAAGATCTAGAAGAATTAATGAGGAAGCCTCTTCTTCTAGGAGAAGTACCTCTAGTATAAACAGAAGCTTAATCGAAAGAGTCTTAAATAGGCCACATCAATATGATCAAAATATAGAAGAAATTTTAGATCCACAACAAGATTATTTAAGATTTCAGACCCATGGTTTAAGATTACTTAATCCAGACGTATTATATAATAGAGGTATCTATTCAATGCATAGGTAATCAAGTTAGAAAATTAAGTTCAATATCTGAAGATTCTAAGAAAGAATTCAAGAAAAGAAATTTTAGATTTATGCATTTAGGATTAATAGTCATAGGAATTAAAGGATTAACGAGAAAAAATCTAGGATGTAAAGTTTTAATTACTATTTATGATGAAAGAATAAATAATATAGACAAAAACCAGATTGCAAGTATGGAAGTAGATATGAACAATAATAGTGGAATAATATATTGCAATCCAGACTTTTTAATGAATATTAAAAAAAAAGTTCAAAAAAAAAATATCAAAGACAATCTGAGTGACCTAGATAATCAAATACAAAGAAATTTAAAATCATTCCTAATTCTTTTGGAAAAATTCTTTTATCCGAGTTTTCCTCTACTAATTCTATATGTACTTGGTCTTGGTATTTTTCATCTCCTTGGTTTGATTCTTCCTCTTCATTTTCAGGTTGTCTTTGTATTTGATTATAATCCATGAATCTTAAACTAGTTCTTCCATGTATATCTTTGTAAGTTAAAGATTCTTTTGGTGCAATAATTTTTTCTTGATTTTCTAAAAATTTATCCATATCTCATTATAATCCTGTTAATTGTTCCGATGAATATTCTCTTGGTTTAACCATATTAATTCCTTTACTATTCATTAAATTTACTACTTTATCTATGTAAATTTTATAGTTGGTCTAAGAATTATTAGAACATCTTCCTAAAAATCCTATATAAATTAATAAATTTTCTCTTGTCATGTCTTCATATCCTTTAGTTTGAATTACTATCTTAATTTTTTTCTGAAAAATCTTTAATATTTATTAAAAAGTCTAGATTGCAATATATTATTCCACTATTATTGTTCATATCTACTTCCATACTTGCAATCTGGATTTTGTCTATATTATTTATTATTTCATCATAAATAGTAATTAAAACTTTACATCCTAGATTTTTTCTCATTAATCCTTTAATTCCTATGACTATTAATCCTAAATGCATAAATCTAAAATTTCTGTTCTTTAATTCTTTCTTAGAATCTTCATATATTGAACTTAATTTTCTAACTTGATTACCTATGCATTGAATAGATACTTCTCTATTATGTCTAAAAGATTGTGTTCATGATTCAAATATTCCTTTGTTATATAATACGTATGGATTAAGTAATCTTAAACCATGGGTCTGAAATCTTAAGTAATCTTGCTGTGGATCTAAAATTTCTTCTATATTTTGATCATATTGCAGAATTACCAGTGTGTTGAGTCTGATTAAAATTTCTAGTATGAGAGTCAACTGTCTCCTGTGTCTGTTGAACTTTTGGTAAGTTCATAACCATTAGCGGATTTGATAAGTCTTTACTAGCTACCGTTTGCGCTAGACTAGCTATGGATTTCTTAGACTCCATAGTACCTTTAGGATATTGAATTTGTAACTGGAAAATCTCTTTTTCTAATTGAGCAATCTTTTTCAAATCAAAAACTCATAATATATAATAAAAACCAAAAATATAGAAGCCACAAATTTAGATATAGAATATTTTAAATAAACTAAATATTATTTTTATTACTTCAAGGAGATTTGTACAAGGTATGATTCAGCTATACAGTTTGGATTGAAAAAAAATTCTGAGGAGGGATTTCAAAGGATTGGAGGCAAGGAGTACACAGGTTGTAAGCTCATGCCTTCTCCAAATGAAATTAGGTCCTTTTATAGAGAAAATTCTTGGGAGCAAATGTCTAAACTATCCTTTTATAGGAATCCTCTTTCCTTCACGCGTCTTTGCTTTATGTTTCTTTTCTGCTTTATGTCAATCTCCTGTCTGCCAATCTTATCTAAGAATCTTTACTATTTTTACCACTACCAAGGTATTTGTTTTATATAAGTCTACTTTTCAATAAAAATCTTTAAAAGTTTCTTGTCTTCTTGCATCGGCTAAAAAAGTCTCTTGTCTTGGAATCTGAAAATTTTTACTTTAAATTTTATCTGCTGAAAAGTAAGCCACGCGTTTCACCGAGAATCTTCTAGGCTATTTTTCATTTTACATCTTTGTAATCTTCTGAAAAGTTGAGCATCTTCAAGCTAGATCAGTTTGTATTGTAGAGATTGTGAAGTGTCACCGACTCAAATGACATTCCACTATCTGTATTATTGTATCTTTCATTCTGTGGATCTTCGTCTGAAAATCTTGTGGGACTGTTCCCATTGTCTTCTTCATTTCTCTCATTTTTTGGGCATTTTGAAATTTCTTTTTTCTTTTGTCTCTTTCTTTTCTAAAATTGCTTCAAAGGCTTTCTTAATTGCTTCATTTATTTTTTCTTTGAAATAATCTTTTTTCTTTTTCTTGACAGCAATTTTCTTTTTTCTTCTAGAAGAAGTTCCTTCTTCATTTTTTGATTGATTTTGAAATTCTTGGATCTTAGCTAAGATTTTATTGATAGAGGTTACATCTTCGTTTGGGTCTTGACTATCTTGGAAAATTGCTGAGTCTAGACTGTTTTGGACAAAATTCTCTTGGACTATGGCCTTTCCTTTGTCTGAACAAATCTTATTAATTTGTTGGGCTGCAAACTCTGAGCAAGATGGACTATATTTGACTAAGTAATCAAACTTTCCACTAGGCTGGCCCAAAGTATCCCAAATCTGTTTATTTTGATCTGTAGGAGAATTACCAGTCTGTTGAACATTTGGTAAGTTCATAACCATTAACGGATTTGATAAGTCTTTACCAGCTGCCGTTTGCGCTGGACTAGCTATGGATTTCTTGGGCTCCATAGTACCTTTAGGATATTGAATTTTTAACTGGATAATATCTTTTTCTAACTGAGCAATCTTTTTCTGGAGTTGAGTTCTTTCTATTGTAAGGCTTTGATTGGCTTCATTAATAACTTTAAAATTTCTCTGCATACACTCACAGTGTTGGCAGAAAATATTTTGGCCTTTGCTCGGTGAAAAATCTAAAGAAGGATTTCAAAAGTTCTTAAGAGATGGTGAAATGTAAAAATTTATTCCAATGTGTTGTCTAGTTGTTTCAATTGCTTCTTGGAAATTAGTAAAATCTTTGTATAAAGGATCTGGAAAATCTTTAATGCGATTTAGCACTTCTAACCATGAATGGAAAATTCTTGGTTTTTTACCTTTTGTAACAACATAAAATTTCAATCTATTTATGTTCTGATTTAAATGTTCTGATAATGCATTCATGCATGCAAGAAAATACTTATGATCTCTTGGATTTTTATTATAAGAAATTCATAAATTATCTAAAATACATTTTTCTTCTTTAGAAAGAGAAATATGAGGTAAAGTCTTAAATAAAATATTACTATTAGGAAAGACTAATAGTTCTTGATTTTCAAACCTTAACCGGTCTTGTAAAAATGGTATGTTTTGGTTAGATAAAGTCTGAAATAAAGCATTTGATGCAAATGAGTTTTCCAGAGGAATCTCTGGTCTTAAAGGCCTGGACCTTGACATCTGTAAAACAATTTTATGTTAAGCAAATTTCAAGATGATTTTTATCTACTATCATTCTGTTCAATATATCTGCTGCCTTATTATCACTACCTTTGATATGTTCAAATTCTATATTAATTCCTGTATTTTTAATTCTATCTATAAAATTTAACCATCTTCTTCTACTACTTTTTTTTTAATCTATTTTCATTTTATTGACGAAAGAAACTATTGCTACACAATTTGTTCTTATAGTTATTTCCTTTTTTTGAAATAATAAATAATTCAAAGCTATTTAATGCATAATTTACAGCTAATAATTCTGCATCTATACTACTTAAATTACCTCTTTCTTTATAATTTCTACTATTATATCTACATATTTTTTTTTGTACTTTTATCTTTATATTTATTAGGTTTACATATCAAAATGGCTCATCATCCTATTGTACTTCCGTCTGTTTCAATTATTAAATAATTTGGGTCTAATGGCGTAGCTAATTATGGCAAATTTCTTATCTTATTTTTTACTTCTTGTACTAATTTTATGCCTTCTTGATTAAAAAATCTTTGTCCTGTTGATGAAGTTTTTGCATAGAATGGTCCTACAATTTTTCCTAACTCTTTTATAAATGGTCTTGCATAATTTACTAATCCCAAAAAATTTTGAATTTTTTTTAAATCTTCTATCTTATCTGGAAATTCTAAAGCTTTTTGGGCAATATGAGGTTGTAATTTAATTTTTCCTTCTCCTATATTCACACCTAAAAAATCTATATATTCTTTAAATAATACCATTTTCTTTTTACTAATAATTAATCCATGCTTAATAAATTCTGAAAATACTATCTGTAGATGACCTCTATGTTCTCTTCTATTTTTACTAAATACTGAAATATCATATATATAAACTATAACAAATTTATTATGTCTACTAAAAATATTTTCCATCTTTCTTTGAAAAATACTTGGTGCGTTTTTAATTCCAAATGACATTACTAGCCATTCAAAATATCCTTCTGGGCAAGTGCAGGCTGTCCATTCTATACTATCTGGGTGCATCTTAACTCGCCAAAATCCTGATTTTAAATCAAACTTACTAAAGATCTTACAATCTTGTATTTTATTTATTAAAACTGTCTTATCTGGTATATTATAAGCATCATCGATAGTATTATCATTTAATCTTTTATAATTGATAACCATTCTACTTTTTCCTCTAATAATTTCTGAATGTTTTCTAACTATAAAAGCTGCTAATCTAAGGGGACTTTCTGATTTTCTGATTACTCATACTTTTAATAATTCTTCTATATGCATTTTAAAATCTTCTATATCTAAATTTGTGGCTTCTATATTTTTGGTTTTTATTATATATTCTGGGTTTTTGATTTTTAGTTTACACAAAATCTTGTCTTTTTCCCGATATTTTAAAACATTTTTTTCTAAGATCTCCATCTTTTCTAATTTATCTATATCTTGTTCTGTTACTAGCATATCATAAATTCTTTCATTATCTATTAATTCTATATTTTCAAAATCTAGATCTTCTTCTTTAAATCCTAATTCTTCTATATCTTCATCATATTCTGAAAGCTGACATTCTTTTTCTTTATTACATAAACATTCTTTTTTCTACCTGTCCACCATGCTTCCTAGAGCACTCTGATGGGAAATATGTAGTCTTTGCAGGGCTAAATAATGTATATTTTTGTAGATGTATAAAACTTTATTAATAGTAACATTTTCATTATCTTTCAATAAAAAACTTAATCCTATGATTAAATCTGTTTCTTTATTTTTTAAATTTCTAACTCACGTAGAATCTTTTGGTAAGGTATATTCTATACTTTGTCCACTATTAGTTTCAAAACTAATTTTACTGTTTGGTTTTAATAATTCTGTGTAAGTATATAAGTCTTCATCCATTTGTTGGGCATCTATTGGTTCTTTTGATTTTAATATGTATTCTTCTGGTATTAGTTTTTTATTAGTTATACAATTACTACATCCTGAGTCTATTAATGCTAAACATTTTATAATATAATCTCTTATTCTTATTTGGCATTTTACTTTAATGCTTTTAAGTTTTTCTTGATTACAAACTACTTGTACATAATCTATTTGTATACATTCTTTATTTTGTTCTATTTCTTCAATTAAAACTCCTTTTCCTTTTCTATTATATTATAATATTTATATTCTTCCTATTAGTATTTTTTGCATATCTTCCAAATTTTCTATTCTTTTCCTAAGAATTCTTATTTCTGAAATTTCTAATTGTTCTTTTAAAACTTATGTTGTTTTGATCTCTTCTTTTTCTATTAAACTTTTTCTTCTAAGCATTTTATACATGCTTCTTTATAACATTCTAAATATTATGCTCTAAGTTTTCTAGCTGGATACCAATTACATAAATAACAGGCTGTATTATCTGTTCCTCTATATTTTTGCCAATTATGTATACATTGTATTATATTCATTAAATTAATTTCTTCTTCTGATTTCGAATCTTTTTCAATATTTAAATTTGAAAATTCATCTATTATTTCATAATCTGATTCTTCTTGTTCATTTTCTAAGTTTTTGTCTTTTATTGATATTATACTATAAATAGATTCTTTATCTGAAATGTCTTCATCTAATTGTATTAAGTCTTCATTGGTACATTCTATTAATGTACTTTTCTTATCATAGTTATTTATCCTTTTTGGACAAGTTTTAGCTAAATGTTCATTGCTATTACAAACATAACAGCTAAGCTTATTTTTAAAAGTTATGTCTTGTTTAAATTTTCTTACATGCCTTTTTTCATCTAGATAAGGTTTTCTTTTATTAAATTTTCTAAGAAAATATCTTTTCTTAATTGGTCTTTTATATTTTCTGTTTTTCTTATTATATTTCTTAGTTTTTGAACCAAAGGCTCCATAAGTTTGTGGAGTAAATATATCTTTACAAAATTGTAATCTGTCTTTTTTAGTTGTTTTTGTATTTGAAGTTCTACACATTTATCTTCTAAACATCTTATTACATATTGTATTCTTTGTCCTATACTCCATTGGTTTTCTGGGTTTTCTTTTACTGCCAATAAATTATTTCATTTATCTATTATTTCTAATCCTAATGGTCTTGGTAATTTATGAAATAATTTATTTCCTATCTCTTGATTAAAAGTGTTTCCTAATATTGAGGTTAAATAATGATATTCATTTAAAAAGTTCTTAACATATTTACCCTTAGTCCATTTATATTAACTAAGTTGTTCTAAATCTCTCATAGTTTTTCTTTGTATACTTATATGTCCTGAATTTGGATCTGCTCCTGTAATTAAAATCTAAATTTTATTAACAAAATTATAAGGATTGTTTCCCATACTTACTAGCTGATTAAATTCTCCTCTTTTTTCTGATTTAAATGCTTCCCACATAACTTTAACAATCTCTCCTAAGAATGTTTCTAAATATCTATACATATCTAAAGCTTCCATTCTTGGAAATTTCTAATATAATGACCTATTATGGTATTTTTCCAAACATCTATAACATTATTCCATGTTTGTGGATAATGTGCTATAATATTTAAAATTTGTGCTTTATGATCTGCTTGAAATTCTATTTTTTTTTTCTAATGGTCTTTCACTACCTCTTGCAATGTATTTGTTTTCTGAGTCATTATAAAAAGGATAGGCTCCTCTTGGAGGAAATCCATCTCCATAAATAACTGTTTCATATTTAATAGTTTTATCGAAAGGTGTATCTCCGAATGCTTTGTATGTATTAGTGTCTTCCATTAATTCTTTTATATAGCTTAAATCTGAGTTTTCTGAATTATTTTCTTCTAAATCTTCTTTAATGATTCCTATTCTAATATTTTGATTTAAATCATAATATAAATATTCTATTTCTTTTATTTGTTTATTAAGATACATTAGGTCTTCTAATTCTTTATTATTTAAAATTATTCCTAATTCTTTAAAAAAAATTATTTTATCCGAATTTTCCTCTATTAATTCTATATGTACTTGGTCTTGGTATTTTTCATCTCCTTGGTTTGATCCTTCCTCTTCATTTTCAGGTTGTCTTTGTATTTGATTATAATCCATGAATCTTAAACTAGTTCTTCCATGTATATCTTTATAAGTTATAGATTCTTTTGGTGCAATAATTTTTTCTTGATTTTCTAAAAATTTATCCATATCTCATTCTAATCCTGTTAATTGTTCTGATGAATATTCTCTTGGTTTAATCATATTAATTCATTTACTACTCATTAAATTTACTACTTCATCTATGTAAATTTTATATTTGGTCTAAGAATTATTAGAACATCTTCCTAAAAATCTTATATGAATTAATAAATTTTCCACTTTCTACTTCTTTATATCCTTTAGTTTGAATTCCTATCTTAATTTTTTCTGAAAAATCTTTAATATTTATTAAAAAGTCTGGATTGCAATAAATTATTCCACTATTATTGTTCATATCTACTTCCATACTTGCAATCTGGCTTTTGTCTATATTATTTATTCTTTCACATAAATAGTAATTAAAACTTTACATCCTAGATTTTTTTCTCATTAATCCTTTAATTCCTATGACTATTAATCCTAAAAGCATAAATCTGAAATTTCTTTTCTTTAATTCTTTCTTAGAATCTTCAGATATTGAACTTAATTTTCTAACTTCATTACCTGTGCATTGAATAGATACTAAAAAGGGATGAACCACATGCAAAAATATTCCTGCCACTTGTTTTTAATTGAAAAGACAAAGTTCTTGAGGACTAAAACCATAGTTAATAAAATCGGACCGGACCGGCCGGTTCGGACTGGGAATCGCCGAACCGGACCTTGGTCCAGTCCGGTTGAACCAATTGTTCAAGCAAGCAAGTGAACCGATCATAAACCGGTTAAACCACTAACCAACCGTCGGTTTTTAGTGGAACTAGATCCGGTTCAAACAAACCGGATGGTTACCAAATGGAAGTAAAATTTTTTGTTAAATTTACTAGAGTTGTGACTTGAACCTTGGGCTGAAATAAGATATTTCACCTCCACAACCATTATGGCAACTAATGGTCCTTGGTTATATAATGTGAGCAAAATATATATATTAGATTTCAATAAATGGTTTCCTTTTTATTTTCAAAATATAATTTAATTAAAATTAAAATCTAAGAATGACCCACCAGTTGAACCGCCGACCCACCGGTTGATCGTTGACCCGATGATTTTTCCGGGACAAGCACTGAGTCGGGTTTAATAACTATGATTAAAACTTATAAATTTTCTTGTTTTTTTCTTTTTCTTTTCTTATTTTCTTAGAGAGAATTTGTGGGGTGTGGGGGTGGCCGGGTGGGTGGGTGTGGGTGGTTGCCCAATTGTGGGGGAAAGAATCAAAGAAAGATAGAGGGGTGTGTCTGGCCAGTATGGGGGGTGTAGAGAGAGAGAGAGAGAGAGAGAGAGAGAGAGAATTTTGGTAAGTTTCCTTTTTTACTTGCAAAGAATTATGGAAAATAAATGATTGAAAACTATCTTTTGAGGTTTCTACGGAAATCTTTCATTTCTTTTCTTATGGTAAATTTCCCAAATCTCACAATTAATACTTCGACCTTCGAGACTCTTCTTTTAATTTCATTGATTGATTGAATAAAATCAAAATTAATTATTTTCTTAATAAATCCCCAACGTATTTTTCCATAAAATAAATTTTGAAATTATATTAATTTAATCGAATTCATTTATCAAATTGAATTTTTCTCATTATTCGGCCTTAATTGGTCTGTGATTTGGACTTGAACCTTGTAAAGATGAGCAATAGAAACACTTAAGCCATAACGGAAAGTTGAAATTACATAGAACCAAATTTTTTAAGTAATCATTTCAAAAATCAAATTTAAAATTTGTTTATACAAAAATCAAATAATAATTCAAGATTAATAATAATATTATAAAATTAATTTAATTTATATACCCACTATAACTCCATCCAGCTCACCAAATTTAATCACAAACCCTAATTACTTTCCATTCCCATTTTTCTCTATACTAGGTTTAAGCAATGTGCAATGCACATTTGCTTAGTTTACATATAATTTTTTAGGTTAAGTATTAATTTTTTATTAATAAAGATATAATTTTTTTGGTTAATTAAATAACTAATGATGTAATGCTTATGTAATCGATAAATAATTACACATTGTGATATATTAAAAAAAGAGCATTAATAAAATTTATAGCATGGTCCTATAAATAAACATCGCTCATAGTTTTATAAAAACTGTTTGAGATAAAATATTTGGGCAAACTCAATCACATTTATCTTCGCCTATATCCAGAATTTTGATTTCTACATTAAATCATAATCAATTTTTGTTTTCGTACTATTATATTATATCAAATTTTGCACTTAATCATGAACATTTTGTACATAATAAAATAATAGATAACATTACAATACAAAACTAAATATATAAATATTTTTTCTTCATTGAGTTCAATGTACCTTACCAAATAAATTATTAGCATTTTTAAATTGATAATCTCCACATCCATTTTGTTTTCTTAGTTTCATTTTTTCCTAGTGACTAAAATGTAGTACAAAGCTTTTTGCATTTCCTATTCATTTATTATTAGATAATGTAATTCCAACAGACACAACATCAATGGCCACAAACGGTGGCTTAATTGCTATTTAATGGAAACAATAAAACTAACGGTGAAAAAAGATTTTCCGTTAAAACAACCAATTCAGTTAAATTTTTCATTAAAATAAGAATTTCCGTTTCATAGGCACTTTATATATATAGAAGATATTTCTCCATTATCTCTCTATCTCTTTACCACACCCCATCACTAGAGGCACCGTCGGAGCGACGCTCACGATGTTGTCAGAGCGACATTGCTCTCTGTGATAAAGACGCTGCTACAGATGCGCGATGCCTAGCCGCTGGATGCAGTGATGCCTCTGCAAACGCGTGATGCCCAGTCGCGCGATGCCAAGACACTGCTGCAAATCTTCTATAGTTGCTTCTGAAAGCAGCAACTATGATAATGTCGAGACACTGCTGTCGTCGTGCAATGCCAGATGCTGAAGCAACAAATGTGATAATTTTGGATCTGATTTTTTGTTGGTATTTGGGCGGTGGTTGTGATGTTGGCCACAGTGGTGGTAATGTTGGCGGTGTTGGTCAGGTGGTGGTGATATCGGTGGTGGTTGTTGTTGTGGTTGTTGCAATGACTGATAATTTTCTATCTGGTTNTTTTTTTTTTTTTTTTTTATGAAATCATGTTTGGTATTGATCTAAATCAAAATTAACAATTAATTTTAATAACATATTTCATGAAATCCGCAAATGTTTTAACTTTTTTCAAAATTTACTAAATATTTGATTTTAATTTCCACCAACCAGGGCAAAATCACAATAAATTTGAATTTCAATAATATGCTAATTTAAAAAATCTCCGATGATCGTACATTAATTGAATCTATAAATTGCTTATGTCATCTCAAAACTTATTTCGAGAACAACATTATGGACATATCGAATAATCCAAACAGATATCGAAAATAGTTAAAAATACATTAAACGTGAGTTTTAAAGAAAGATGTCTAACTCGCATTTTTTTTAAAAAAAAACAATTATTTCAATGACATTTATTATTTTTGTGATACAAATTTCTCAATGTATTTTCATCATTTTATTAGGAAATTTTATATGAAATATGACATCAAATTTTTTTGAAATTTTACATCCGAAAAAGTCATATCCCATTATATGAGGTACAATTTTTTTGGACGTAAGTTTTCTATGTAAAATTTCCCAACTTTTTCTTGCAAGTTCGATTGTGCTCCCCCTAACTTTAAGGTCTGCGTTTGCCCCTGCTAAAACCCGATAGTTTAGTGTTCTTTTTCCTCAACGGCCATGAAATATTGTTTCTCTTCTTCCGCTAGTACTAGCTCTTATATGTTTCCGATGTCCAATCGGCTTGTCTTCTTTGCCCTTGTGTGCAATTCTAGTACTTTGTTGAGTTTTAGTACTTTGTTTTAGTCACTTTATCATTCAAGTTGTCTGGTACCACCATTGCATTAACATTTTGATGTGGGAATTAAGAAAGCAACCCCTTGACATTTTGTTGCAAAGTTTCGGAGTCATATGAGATAGTTATCTCTTCATGAGGTATGGGTATCAATGGGCTGTTGGACATTTACAAAGTCATATTCGAGGGCAAAATTACTTTGCCGTGGAGAGAATTACTCAAATATCGACTATGCCTCTCCCGAATCTCTGAGCATCCTAGTTTGTGTTTACTTTATAACACCTCGACCTTACCCACTGGAGCCTTTTTCCCAATCTCCAAATATATGTTGTTTTGACTTTCATAAAATTGTAGCACGTCTTCAATACATTCATGGAATGAATGGTCTAACGTACCTCAATGAAAAAAATAAAAACGGATCGCTTCTCATCCAACAAATTTAGGTGCATCAATGTGGCATCTTTTCTGAAGCTTCAGATTTAGTGCTCGAAGCATTGACTTATTTAGATCAATTTCCAACTTGAAATAAGTTCCCTAACGTGTGTCGTCGTAATCAAAATCAACCTCTCTAAGAACTTTCCTATACGATTTTAGTAAATTCTAGTATATACTCTCTCATGTTACCATTTCTAATTAAACGAAGTAAGAACTTTGTTACCATCTACTAGTGATAGTAATAATAATTCTTAATCAAGAAGTTCATATATATTTTGATTTTTCTTAATGCCTTCACTTGAGCTTTAACAAAAAATCGAGAAAAAGAGAGATACGTGGTCGAAGTGATCAAATGCTGGATCTTGATTTAAATTTGACGCACCTTCACCTAGAAACATCCTCTTGATTTTTCCTTGTACCCACGAGGAATTTATTATTTCAACAAGAACTTTGTTAGTCAAAACCTATTATATAAATTAAGCTCCTATTTGCTCAAAATTAAAATTAAATTTTAGGTAAATTTTGACATAAATTGATGAAACATATTGTTGAAGATATGTTATTAAAATTAATTATTGACTGTGAATTAAACTCAAATTAAAATTAAAAATTTTAATCTCAATCAAATTGGAGCTTATAACATAATTATTATGGGTAACTTACAAAAATACCTCTAAAATTAATGATCCTTTGAAAAATCATATGAAAAGTATTTAAAAGTAAAAAATACTATGTAAAATTAATAAAAAGTGACACAATGTCACTTTTTAAAATTAAGTCACTTTAAAAAGTGACATAAAATGTCAATTTTATTAAAAAGTGATATTTGTTACTCAAAAAAGTGACAGAAATTTCAAGAAAATGATAGAAAAAAAAAATAGTGACATACTAAAAAAAGTTACAGAAATTCAAAAAAGTGACACTAAAATAGTGACAAAAATTTGAAAATTTGACAAAACACAAATTACAACATTGAAATTAGTTCAATAAAGTTACTAAACTTCTCATTTAAATCCGTTATTATCTCTTGTGAAGGATATAACACAACTTTTCCTTTAAACCAACATTTTTGAGAGATTATTAAATCTCAATCTTACAAAAAGGAAAAAAAAATTGTGACACTAAAAAAAAGTAACAAAAATTAAAAAGAAACAAACATTGAAAAAAGCAACAAAACACCTATTAAAACCGGTTTAATAGGGTGGGTCCCATATGAGTAAAATATTAGGAAAAAAAAATCACACATCTCCTATTGTGTCTATTCTGACAGAATTATGTGGCTCCATTTTCTGTACATGTAGTGCAATTCATTAAAACCTATGTTGTCATTCAAAAAAGTGATTGAAATTTAAAAAAAAAATAATAATAACAAACACCAAAAAAAGTATAAAATTTTCAAAAAAATGACATACTATTCAAAAAAGTGAGAAGTTCAAAAACACAGTATTTCATAAATAGAAATTCACATAGCATTTTTTACACAAAACACATAACACAACTTGATTTTAGAAAAAATAAGGGCTATTCTATTTGTGCTTCAATTTTGAGTTTTGAATTCATTTTGGGATTTGTGTTTTGAGTATCCATTTTGAGATTGTTGAAAATGTGTTTGTTTTGAAATTTTGAAAAATTATTTTGAAAACACTCAAAACGCGTTTTGAAAATTTTGGCAAAAACACAATTTTTTATTTTATTTTTTGTATAATTTCTCTAATTGTATCTCATATCAAGCTTAAATCATTATTCTAGCCTCAACCGCATATTTAGATCCAGCCAACATCATCCTACAAATAATTTAAGCAAAATTACAGTTGGGATCTCTAATCTTTTCGAAATACGGTAAATAAAATCCTAAACTTAGATTCAAAATATAGTAAATAACCTATTCAAAATATAGTAAATGACGAGGCTGCATCAGGAAGGGTACTTGAACTCTAAATTCTTTAGTATAAAAGTAGCAACATTCCAACAGAATCCCCGATACTAAAGCCATCGAATAATTCTTGATTTCGAGTCTCTAGAGGCACATCAGGATTTTGGGGGTGTTTGATAAGTGTATTTTATACACTTATCTGTGCAGTTAAACTAAATCAAGTGGACTTATTCCAAAGTTTGGGGATTAAATCATAAAATTCTAATAGATGATTCGGACATAGTATCGACGATTGGAGAGATGTTGGAGTCAATTAGATGAAGTTGGAAGATGGAGGGTCAAGAAAATACAAAGAAGGAACCAAAATATATAAGAATGAAATTCGGGGATCAAAGTGCAACAATTGAAAGATTTTATGTCTACGCCCGCGCACGGGCATGTGTTGCATTTACCGGGAGCAAACTATTTGAACGGGCACGTGCGCAAGGAATTACACGTCGCGTACACTCATGCCAGTTTTGGACCTGAATGACCCAATTTTCTGGTTTTATCCAAATTCTTATAAAAACCACATTTAACTTACTTTCTTGGGGAGAGGAACAACGTGAACGAATCAGAGCATATCAAATCCCAATTTTCACCAAAAGAAGGAGGCTAGCACAAGATCCAAAGACGATTATCTCAAGAGATTGAGAATCAAAGTTCATGTTAAAGAAATACGAAGAACAAATTGAGTTTTCACTTTTCATTCATTATTTTCCATTCCAGCTGATGTTTTTCCAGATGTTTTTGTGTGATTTACATAACATTATGCTGGCTAACTATTTCATATATTTGATGAAGATGAAACATTTTATTATTTATTTTTAATTCAAGATTTGTAGTTAGTTAAATTCTTGTTTTTTTTTCTTGATTAATCTTGCATGCATAATTTTATTATTTGATTGCTTGATCACCAATTAAATATATAGTTGCTTGTTGTGGTGTTGGAAACTTCACAATAAGTCTAGAACATTGCTTGATTAACATGCGTGCAATAGATATTAGGAATAATATTTATTACGTGTGCAATTTTTGGAGACAATCTAAACTTTAATGCGTTCTATTCATTCGAATTCGGACTAGGAATAGATTCAGATCGTGATTAGAATAGATTTAATTTGTCTTAGAAAAGAGAATTAATTACAATAGATTTATCAATTGTCAAGAATGCATGAATAGTACTAACTACATAATTGAGAATTGAAATGGATTATAATAGGCGGATTTGTAATCCAATACATTCATCCTATATAGATACAAAACTCGAATTTTACAAGGTTTTTTAGAATAGTTAAAATCAAGATTGTATTTTGTTTGCTTACTTTGAATCTGAATAAAAACTAATACACTTGATTGAATTTATTTCCCGTGGGACGATAACTCTTAACTCATCACGTATTACTTGTCAACAATTACGTACACTTCCGAGTTTTGCACGAACACTGCCCTCAATTTCTTCTTCATCCTCAAGTTCAATACCATAATCCACGTTTCCAGTAGCTATCCGATCATGATCCAAAGTTTTAAGATTCAAAACAAAGATCTGGTGCGAATAGTTGGAAAACTCAACTCTATGCACATTTAGCTCTAAACCTTTATCAAGCTTTTCTTTGTGCTTCAAATGCTTCGTCAGCAAAGAAATAGCATTGGAATCTTCGCATTTTAAAGAATTCTTAGGAATGTAACTCATTGGAGCTGAAGCATTGCAATATCTGCCATTTGAATAGTTTAAGTCGCTCTTTCTTTTAACCCAATGACTCAGAAATACTAGATATTGTTATTGAATCGTAGTTTTACAAGTGATACTTTCAGAGAAAATCACCATTTTAGGGGAGATCACAAAACCCTAAAGACACCAAACACAACTCGTTTTTACACAAAATACGAGATACATTACACAAGAAAATAAGCATTTCAAAATAAAAATTGAACAAGTCATGAACAAGTTAAAACAATAAAAAATTAACTAACCTAAGGTTTATGATTTTTTTTTTCTTTTTCATTGGATTTTCTTCAACAAAACTTGATTTTCTCTTCATCCCTATTGATTCACTTTCTTCAACCCCGATTCGAGTCCATAACTAGTGGTATCGTGTGGGTTTAGCCTTTAATGGGTGGATGAATTGCCTTCTTCTTTGCATGTGTGAAGATGCTTCTTTTTCGTTGGGTGAATCGTGGGTTTTGGAGTGGGGTGGGGTATTTCTTCGTAATCAGTTGGTTTGGGGGGCTTGTGGAACAATTTTAGGGCGTATTAATTCCGGCTATTGAATGTTTCAAGTTCATTAATCTAATTTGCTCATTTTTCATGGCAGTGGGCCTAATTTCCTCATTATTCTATTCATGACGCGTACAACTTGGTCAATGAATCATGTAGGTGCTCCCAACCTACAATTCATCATAATTAAAAATCTGGGATTAATTTTACTTTTTGCTATCAATCTGTTATATTTCTTACTAAATTAAGATTTCAATTTTACGAAACGTTAAAAATGAGATAAATTAAACTTGAGGGACTCAATTAAGATATATGTTATATTTCTTACTAGTGTGTTTGGTGCGCATTAAAATGAGAGAATGCATTTTTTTGAAGTGATGTGATGAGAAATATGTGGTTGAAAAAGAAGGAAAAATTATTGATGTGATGGAAAATATTATTTTATTGAAGAATGTGTGGTTGAATGAGAAATATGTGGTTGAAAAAGAAGAAAAAGTTGTTGATGTGATAGAAAAATTATTTTATTGAAAAATGTGTGGTTGAAAATAAGTAGAAGAATGAGAATGAAAAAAATAATGTGGAACTTAAAATTAAGATTTCATTTTTACGAAACGTTAAAAATTATCAACTACATGCAGCATGACACATCTTACGCTTCAACGTAAATAAGCCACCTATTTATGTTGTTAAACTAAAATTTGAAAATAAATCACATAAAAATCATTGATAACTCATTTAGCAAAACATACCTGGTGATTATACATTCCAAATTTTATGATTATGCAAAAATGACAAAATTAGGTGAAAATAGACCAGAATTTTCCACGAGGAATTTATTATTTTTGGCAACAAGAATCTTGTTATTCCTAGATGACATTGCGTGAATTGTAAAAACATGTGTTATTGATTGTTTAAAGTGTTATTAAAATCAAGGATTTTGTTACTTACAAGTCAAAATGGTACAAAACTGTTTTAAAAAATAAAGTGAAGGGAAAAGATTAGATAAAAAAAGTGATTGCATTTTAAACTGACAAATTATAGAATGTTTCATATAAGATTATGTAATTCCTTTATGTAACAAAATCCTAAAATCAATGTATAGCAAGATTGTTTAAATTAAAATTGAGATTTGCTTAAGCGTAACAGCTGGGTCATATAGGGTGCCCCCAACCTACTATCGATAATTAAAAATTTGGAATTAATTGTACTTTTGGTTATCAAACTCTCAGTAAACTTTTAATTGAGTCTCTAAAGTCAATTTATCCCATTTTTAATACTAGTCAATCCGTTGTATTTCTTACTAAAATTAAGATCAGGAAACATTAAAAATTGACAACAACGGACCACACAATATATCTTACATTTTAAAGTAAATAAGACACCTCTAAAATTTGAAAATAAACCACATAAAAATCATTGATAATTCATGTAGCGAAACATACTCAGAGATAATACATTCCAAATTTTAAGATTTTGCAACGACATAATTACGTGACATGTTTATAGGATGCCATAAACCTTTCTGTCCCGTCTGAACCTGCAATGAGGAGGAGACTCCCTACCACGAATACCTCAAATCCGTTTCAGTTTTATTACATTTTTATGATTTTCAATTTAATTTGTATCTAAAAAATAAATAAATAGAATTAAAACTTAGACGGGATGGTAAATTGAGTTATTTTAATCTCATCCCAATCTCATCTAGCGTCTCGGGTTTTTTTGAAGAAGCAACGATGGGGATTGCAGTCCAATCCAATCTCGATCCATTGCCATATATAAATATAGTTATGTTATAAAAATAGAGAGAATAAGAGAAGTCTATGACTTGTGTGTATTATTATGAGAACCAGAGCCCTATATTTATAGGGTCTAAAAGAAGAGTTACAGTTGGAATGAAATACACTTTCTGAACTAGAGAAGACTTATGATAATACTAAATAATCATCAATAATTATTTCATGATTTTACAACACTCCCCCTTTGATGATTATTTGTACAATAACTGTCTCGTTAAAACCTTGTCTAATAAAAATCCAATGGGACAAAAAAATTAAACGAAGGAAAAAGAGTACAATTATTTTGGTGTATAAAAATGCCGCCTCATTAAAACCTTGTTAGGAAAACCCAGTGGGATAAAACCCAAGCGAAGGAAAAAGAGTACAGCTACTCCCCCTGATGTTGATCACTGAAAATCTTTGAGTC
This sequence comes from Fraxinus ornus, assembly GCA_903798235.1. NCBI lineage: Eukaryota > Viridiplantae > Streptophyta > Magnoliopsida > Lamiales > Oleaceae > Fraxinus > Fraxinus ornus. The sequence continues at coordinate 45,529 of CAIGRF010280947.1, read as the reverse complement.
GACGCATTCCAATCTTGTGAACCAATTTCTTGAATGTAGATGTTGAGAGTGCTTTTGTAAATAAAT
>CAIGRF010280947.1:5697-24357 GCA_903798235.1 Fraxinus ornus | reverse complement strand
AATGGTTGAGTTCCCATTAGTTGGCATCCTCTCATGAGATCAATTCTATTATTTCACACTTTTGCTCATAAGCAATTATTCTTTCCATATATTTGAGTGACAATTTTTCTCAACCTTTAATACTTCCATTGGCAACAGATTTATTGCTAAATATTACACCAAATATCAGCAAACAAAACTTTTGTTTTGGATATTCTCGACATTGTATGTGTTTGGGTTTGATGGAAAGATGGTTACCGAAGAATGTAGTGCAATCCTACAAAAGAAATTGCCTCCAAAACTCAATGATCCAGGGAGTTTCACTATCCCTTGTTTAATTGGAAATTCTGTGTTTGAAAAAGCTTTATGCGACTTAGATGCAAGTATTAATCTCATGCCTTTGTCTATTTTCAGGAAACCTGGTTTAGGTGAGGCGAAACCTATTACAATTTCATTGCAATTAGTGGATCGCTCAATAAAACACCCACGGGGAATTATTGAAGATGTGCTTGTCAAGGTGGACAAGTTTATTCTTCCAGCTGATTTCCTCATTCTAGACATGGAGGAGAATAGAGAAATTCCAATCATTCTCGGAAGACCATTTTTAGCTACTGGGCGAGCTCTAATTGATGTCCAAAGGGAAGAATTACGGTTAAAGGTACAAGAAGAGGAGGTGACCTTCAATGTTTTTAATGCCATCAAGTATCCAGATACAAGTGAGAGTTGTTTTATCATCCAAGCAATTGACTCTTTGGTCACTGAAGTATTCAATCAACAAAAGGAATCTCTGGAAGCCGGTTTGGTTAGTCCCAATCTAACTATGGTAGATGATCCGGAAGTGTTAGAATATGCTTTATGGATGGATTCCTTTCATCCTAACAACAGAAAATATTTTAAAGATTTGGGACATGGAACCTCACGATCCCTTCCATCTATTGAGAAACCTCTTACATTGGAGCTTAAGCCATTACCTGAACATCTTCAGGATGCGTATCTTGGTGAATCATCTACTCTTCTAGTAATTATTTCATCTAAGCTTTCCATTGAAGAAGAGGAAAAGTTGTTGAGAGTGCTTAGAAAACACAAGGCAACAATTGGGTGGACACTCACAGATATCAAGGGAAGAGTTGAGCAACAAAGAAGACTCAATCCAACAATGAAGGAAGTGGTACGTAAAGAGGTCTTAAAATGGTTAGATGCAGGAGTGACTTACCCAATTTCTGATAGCTCATGGACCAGTCATGTTCAAGTAGTACCAAAGAAAGGAGGAATGACAGTGGTGAAGAATTCTAACAATGAGTTGATCCCTACAAGAATCGTTACTGGGTGGAGAATTTGCATGGATTATCGAAAATTGAACAAAGCTACTCAGAAGGACCACTTTCCCTTGCCATTCATTGATCAAATGTTGGACAGGCTAGCCGGGCATGAGTACTATTGCTTTCCAAATGGCTATTCAGGGTATAATCAAATAGCCATAGCACTAGAGGACCAAGAGAAGACTACCTTCACATGCCCTTACGGCACTTTTGCTTTTCGTCGAATGCCATTTGGGCTATGTAATGCACCAGCCACCTTCCAAAGGTGTATGATGGCAATCTTTTCTGATATGGTAGAGCGGATTATTGAAATTTTCATGGATGATTTTTCTGTATTCGGATCTTCTTTTGATGATTGCCTTGGGAATTTAGCGTTAGTTTTAAAGAGATGTGAAGAAACTAACCTTGTGCTTAACTGGGAAAAGTGTCACTTCATGGTAAAAGAGGGAATTGTCTTTGGTCATCGGATCTCTTATAAGGGAATTGAAGTAGATAGAGCAAAAATTGAGACAATTGAGAAGCTTCCGCCACCAACAACAATAAAAAGAGTTAGGAGCTTTCTTGGACATGCCGAATTTTATAGGAGATTCATTAAGGACTCTTCCAAGATCTCCAAACCCCTTTGTAACTTTCTTGTGAAAGAAACACCATTTGTGTTTGATGAAGAATGTGAAAAGGCGTTCTTGTTGCTAAAAGAGAAGCTTGTGTCGGCTCCGATAGTTATAGCTCCGGATTGGGATCTACCATTTGAATTGATGTGTGATGCAAGTGACTATGCGGTTGGCGCGGTATTGGGGCAGCGAAAGAACAAGAAGTTTCATACCATTTATTATGCTAGCAGAACCCTTAATGATGCCCAACTCAACTACGCCACAACTGAGAAAGAGCTACTTGCTATAGTCTTTGCTTTTGACAAGTTTCGGCCATATCTAATTGGGAATAAAGTAACAGTCTACACCGATCATTTTGCTATTAAATACCTTATTGTCAAGAAGGAAGCCAAGCCAAGACTCATCCGTTGGGTTCTCTTACTACAAGAATTTGAGATTGAGATCAAAGATAAGAAGGGAACTGAAAATTTGGTAGCGGATCATCTCTCACGGCTAGAGTTACAAGAGAAACTTGAGTCTCAACAATTGCCCATAGATGACAATATCCCAAATGAGCAACTTTTAGCTATTTCTGCTAACAAACCTTTACCTTGGTATGCAGATTATGTCAAATTTCTTGTAGGAAAAATCATTCCACCAGACTTTTCTTACCAACAAAAGAATAAATTTTTCTTGGAAGTCAAGCATTACTATTGGGAAGAACCGATACTCTACAGGCATTGTGCGGACCATATCGTCAGACGATGTGTTCTGGAGGAGGAGATGGCAGATATTTTGATGCATTGCCATACACTAGAATGTGGAGGGCATTCCGGAGCTCATCAGACAGCAGCTAAAGTTCTTTAATCCGAATTCTATTGGCCAACATTGTTCAAGGATTCTCACACTTTTATTGCTGCTTGTGATAGATGCCAACACTTTGGGAACATATCTAAACGAAATGAAATACCTTTGCAAAATATTCTAGAGGTGGAGTTTTTTGACGTTTGGGGTATTGACTTCATGGGACCCTTTCATTCTTCCTACAACAACAAATACATTCTTCTAGCAGTGGATTATGTGTCTAAGTGGGTAGAGGCAATCGCGACTCCAACTAATGATGGCAAAGTGGTGCAGAACTTCTTTCGAAAGAATATTTTTACCAGATTTGGGACTCCTAGGGCTATTATTAGCGATGAAGGTCTGGAAGTTTGTGATACCTTTAAGTAAAATGGTGTTACTGATGATGCCATTCACCTCCAGTTATTTCCTTTCTCTCTTCGAGACAGAGAAAAAATTTGGCTAAATTCAATGCCTGCAGATTCAATCACGGAAGATTTAGCTCAAAAGTCTCTTGCTAAATTTTTTCCACTAGCCAAGACAACAAAGATGCGCAATGAGATTTCAAATTTTGCTCAAAATGAGGGCAAATCACTTTATAAAGCTTGGGAGCGATATAAAGACCTACTTAGGTGATGTCCTCACCATGGATTGCCGAAGTGGATGCAAGTTCAAAACTTCTATAATGGACTTGCTACATCGACAAGAACTCTAATAGATGCCGCTTTAGGAAGAGCTTTTATGGGTAAATCCCTAGATGATGTACATGATCTGCTGGAAGAGATGGCGATGAATAACTATCAATGGCCAAGTGAGAGAATTTTACCGAAGAAGGCATTAGGAGTACATGAGATTGAAGCTAGTATTACCTTGAGAGCTCAAGTCCAGAATCTTACTCAACAATTGAAGGCTAACCAACTGACAGCAAATGAAATTCACTTAACACCACCAGTTTGTGATCTTTGTCATGGAAACCATCCTAGTGAAGAATGTCAAATGGGAAATCCCTTCTCTCAATCCCAAGCAGAGCAAGCACACTTTATTGCAAATTACAATCGGCAAAACAATCCATACATTGCAACATATAACCCCGGATGGAGAAATCATCCCAATTTTTCATGGAATAATCAGAATATATTGAAGCCTCCACCCGGTCCATCATCTAGTGACCTACCAAAAGAGAAGTCAACACTTGAAGAAGCAATGACACAATTGGCAACTAACACCAACCGATTCATAATAGAGACTAAGACCAATTTTCATAATCAAGCAGCTTCGATTCGGAATTTAGAAGTTTTGGTTGGTCAATTGGCCAATATGCTAACTAGGAAACAACAAAGTAATTTGCCTAATACGACCGAAGTGAATCCAAAGGAACAGTGCAAAGCGATCACTTTGAGAAGTGGAAAAGAGTTAGAAACTCCAACTACAGGCGAATATTTTGAAAAAAAAAAAAGATCAAGAGGTGCAACTTTACACACCATCGCTTACCCAAGAGATTTTTGAAAATCAACCAATCCCACCACAGGATCCAACACCAAGAGTTCCATTCCCTCAATGACTAAAAAAGAATAAGCTTGATAAGCAATTTTCTAAATTTCTTGATGTTTTTAAAAAATTGCATATTAACATTCCTTTTGCAGAAGCTCTCGAACATATGCCAAGCTATGTGAAATTTATGAAGGACATCTTGTCAAATAAGAGGAGATTGGAAAAGTATGAAATTGTAGCCCTTGCTGAAGAATGTAATGCAATCCTACAATAGAAATTGCCTCCAAAGCTCAAGGATCTAGGGAGTTTCACTATCCCTTGTTCAATTGGAAATTCTATGTTTGAAAGAGATTTATGTGACTTAGGTGGAAGTATTAATCTCATGCATTTGTCTATTTTTAGGAAACTTGAATTAGGTGAGGCGAGACCTACTACAATTTCATTGCAATTAGTGGATCGTTCAATAAAACACCCACAGAGAATTATTGAAGATGTGTATGTCAAAGTGGACAAGTTTATTCTTCCAGCTGACTTTCTCAATCTAGACATGGAAAAGGATAGAGAAATTTCCATCATTCTCGACAGACCATTCTTAGCTACTAGTTGAGCTCTAATTGATGTCCAAGGGAGAATTGCGGTTGAGGTTACAAGATGAGGACCTTCAATGTTTTTAATGCCATCAAGTATCCGGATACAAGTGAGAGTTGTTTCAGCATCCAAGCAATCGACTCTTTGGTCACTGAAGTGTTTAATCAACAAAAGTAATCGTTGGAAGCCTGTTTGGTTATTCCCAATCTGATTATGGTAGATGATTCGGAAGTGTTAAAATATGCCTTATGGATGGATTCTTTTGGTCCTAACAATAGAAGATATTTTGAAGATTTGGGATATGAAACCTCAGGATCTTTTCCATCTATTGAGAAACCTCTCGCATTGGAGCTTAAGCTCTTACCTGAACACCTTCAATATGTGTATCTTGGTGAATCATCTACACTTTCGATAATTATTTCATCCAAGCTTTCCATTGAAGAAGAGGAAAAGTTGTTGTGAGTGCTTAGAAAACATAAGGCAGCAATTGGGTGGACATTCACAAATATCAAGGGAATTAGCCCTTCTATTTGTATGCATCGAATTTTGCTAGAGGAAGAGTGCAAGCCAACGGTAGAGCAACAAAGACAATGAAGAAAGTGGTGCGTAAAGAGGTCTTAAAATGGTTAGATGTCGGAGTGACTTGCCTAAATTCTGATAGCTCATGGATCAGTCCTATTCAAGTAGTACCAAAGAAATGAAGAATGACAATGGTGAACAATGCTAATAATGAGTTGATCCCAACAAAAATCGTTACCGGATGGAGAATTTGCACAAAGCCACTCGGAAGGACTAGTTTCCCTTGCCATTCATTGATCAAATGTTAAATAGGCTAGCCGAGTATGAGTACTATTGCTTCCTAGATGGTTATTCAGGGTATAATCAAATAGCTATAGCACCGGAGGACCAAGAAAAGACCACCTTGCCCTTACGGCACTTCACTTTTTATCGAATATCATTTGGGCTTTGCAATGCTCCAGCCACCTTCCAAAGGTGTATGATGGCAATCTTTTCAGATATGGTAAAGTGAATCATTGAAATTTTCAGTATTCGGATCTTCTTTTGATGATTGCCTTGGGAATTTGGCGTTAGTTTTGAAGAGATGTGAAGAAACTAACATTGTGCTTAATTGGGAAAAGTACCATTTCATGGTAAAAGAGTGAATTATCTTGGGTCATCAGATCTCTTATAAGGAGATTGGAGTAGATAGAGTAAAAATTGAGACAATCGAGAAGCTTCCACCACAAATAACAATAAAAGGAGTTAGGATCTTTCTTGGACATGCTGAATTTTATAGAAGATTCATTAAGGACTTTTCCAAGATCTCCAAACCCCTTTGCAGATTGCTTGTGAAAGAAACATCATTTGTGTTTGATGAAGAATGTGACAAGGCATTCTTGTTGTTGAAATTGAAGTTTGTGTCTGTGTCGGCTCCGATTGTTATAGCTCCGGATTGGGATCTATCGTTTGAATTGATATGTGATGCAAGTGACTATGCAGTTGCTGCGATATTGGGGTAGCGAAAGAACAAGAAGTTTCATACCATTAATTATGCTAGCAGAACCTTTAGTGATGCCCAACTCAACTACGCCACAACTAAGAAAGATCTACTTGCTATGGTCTATGCTTTTGACAAGTTTCGGCCATATCTCATTGGGAATAAGGTAATAGTCTACACCGATCATTCTACCATTAAATACCTTATTGTCAAGAAGGAAGCCAAGCCAAGACTCATCCATTGGGTTCTCTTATTGCAAGAATTTGATATTGAGATAAAAGATAAGAAGGGAACTGAAAATTTATTAGTGGATCATCTCTCACGGCTAGAGTTACAAGAGAAACTTGAGTCCCAATGACCGCCCATAGATGATGATTTCCGGGATGAGCAACTTTTAGCTATTTCTTCTAACAAGCCTCTACCTTGGTATGCTGATTATGTCAATTTTCTTGCAGGAAAAATCATTTTCCCCGACTTTTCTTACCAACAAAAGAAAAAATCTTTCTCGTAAGCAAAGCATTACTATTAGGAAGAACCTATACTCTACAGGCATTTTGAGGAACAAATCACCAGGCGATGTGTTTCGGAGGAGGAGATGGCAGATATTTTGATGCATTGCCATACACTAGAATGTGGAGGGCATTTTGGAGCTCATCGGACAACAGATAAAGTTCTCCAATCCGGATTCTATTGGCTAACATTGTTCAAGGATTCTTACACTTTTATTGCCGCTTGTGATAGATGCCAATGCTCTGGGAACATATCTAAACGAATATTCTAGAGGTGGAGTTGTTTGACGTTTGGGGTATTGACTTCATGGAACCCTTTCCTTCTTCCTACAACAACAAATACATTCTTCTAGCAGTGGATTATATGTCTAAGTAGGTAGAGGCAATCGCAACTCCTACTAATGATGGAAAAGTGGTGCAGAATTTCTTTTGAAAGAATATTTTTACCAGATTTGGGACACTTAAGGCCATTATTAGCGATGAAAGGACTCACTTTTGCAACAAACAGTTTGAAGTTCTATTATTAAAATATAGAGTTAGACACCGAACAGCATTGGCTTATCATCCTCAGACAAACAGATAAATAGAGATATCAAATAGAGAGGTGAAGCAAATTCTAGAGAATACAGTTAACATCTCCCGAAAAGATTGGGCCAAAAAGCTAGATGATGCACTATGGGCTTATCGAATAGCATTCAAAATACCTTTAGGGATGTCTCCTTATCAGTTAGTCTATGGGAAAGCATGCCACCTTCTTGTAGAGCTCGAGCATAAAGCCTATTGGGCGATGAAGCATTTAAACATGGATCTTCAAGTAGCTGGTGAAAGGTGTTGTTTGCAAATTAATGAGATGGACAAGTTTTGTAATGAAGCTTATGAGAATGCAAAGATTTACAAGGAGAAGACCAAGGTTTGGCATGATAAGTACATCTTAAAGAAGGAGTTTCTACCTAGACAACAAGTTTTACTTTACAATTCAAAGCTTCACCTCTTCCTAGAAAAGCTCAAATCGCGATGGTCAGGCCCTTTCACAGTTGTTAAAGTTTTCTCCCATGGAGCTGTAGAAGTCACTCGTGATGAGAATGGGACATTTAAAGTGAATGGACAACGTTTGAAGCCTTATTTAAGTGGTGAATTTAACAGCAAGGAGACCACCATTCTTCTTGATCCAGTCTAGAAGAAGAGTAAAAGTCAAGCTACTGACTATAACTAAGCACTTCTTGGGAGGCAACCCAAGCGTTCTAAACCTTTGTTTTTTATTTTTATTTTTGATTAATCCTTTGCAATTTGTTTATTTCTCTACATTCTTCTTTTCCTCAATTAGTTTGTGTGTATTCTGATTTCACTTTTTTTTAGGAGTGGCAATGGTGCAATACTCCACCTCCTTGCTCCTGTATCTGAATGCTTTGAAGAAGATGCTGAGAGAGAGGAAGCTTGGTCCATCTCTACCAATGAACAGGGAAGTTTCATGTTACCTCGCTTACAATTTGTTTTGCCACACATTGAGGGCAATGTCGGGTTCCAGTTGGGAGGTGATGAACATGACCATGTGTATTCCTATTTATTTGCATAAATGAATTCATCATATGCATTTCTATTTATTGCATTCCTATTTATTTGCATGAATTCAGCTTTGGTATTCCAGCCTGATTACAAAGTATGTTTGCTTAAGTCAATTTCGCTATCTTAGTAAGGTATAGAAGCCACCTCAGAATTTTTTTTATGCACATAAGCTAAGCTCCTATGGTTTGATGGATGTGAAACACATGCAATTAGAGAACATGCAAATTTAAGTTGCAACCTTCTATACTTGTGAGCGATTGGGCCGTTCTCATTTTTTAGAGAGAAGTTATTATATTCTTAATCTTTCAGCATTATCTCATACATGATCTCATTATCCTTCAAATTTGGTTGACTAATGGGAATGCCATTACATGGTTTGTGGTATGTTGGTCTGATTATACTGAGGAAATGATGAAGGTCAATCTAGGAAGCAGTTTAAGCCTTTCAAGCCAACCTATATTTTATCCAATAAAAACCAATTTGAGCTAAAATCTCATCCATTTCTTTGTTAAGCCATTTATTTCTTCCCTCACTCCACATTGGAGGTTGAGCCTAAGTTGAACATCTCATTTTACTTTCAAATCTCAAATATGTATTATGGGAAGTATGTAATTTCTTGTTCAAAAAAAAAAAATGTATGAAAAATATTTTGAAGTGAGTTGTATTGTTGCAACACGAAAAAAAGAAAAAAAAAGGTGTTTTGAACCAAGAAAAAGTCCAAAACGAATAACATAATGTCGTGGGAAGCCATGTTGAGTACACAAGTTGGTGAATACCCTCAGTATATCCTTGAAAGCTGATCATTTTTCAATTTCTTATCCTTCCTTTCAATTTGACCTTGGTCCCTTTACAACTTTCTTATTGACCTTTTGATCCTAAGTGGGTTATTGGTTAGAATGGTTGAGTTCCCATTAGTTGGCATCCTCTCATGAGATCAATTCTATTATTTCACACTTTTGCTCATAAGCAATTATTCTTTCCATATATTTGAGTGACAATTTTTCTTAACCTTTAATACTTCCATTGGCAACAGATTTATTGTTGAATATTACACCAAATATCAGCAAACAAAACTTTATGGTTATTTTCCCAGAAGAGTTTAAATGTGTGTCCATGTGTGAGAATGTTAAGGATGCTTATGATATTTTAGAAACCACACATGAGGGAACTAAGACCGTTAAAAACTCTAAGCTATAAATGTTGACCACTAGATTTGAGAAAAATAGGATGAAAAATGATGAATTCTATGCTAATTTGAATGATATTGTAAATTCCAGTTTCAACCTAGGTGAGCAAATCCCTAATGCTAAAATTGTAAGGAAAGTTATGAGATCCTTACCTTAAAGATGTAGATCTAAGGTCACAACTATTGAGGAAAGCAAAGACCTAGATGCTATTAAGATAGAAGAACATGTAGGAACTTTTGAAACATATAAACTTAGCCTACCCTAGTCTAAGAAAACAAGTCCTTAGCTCTAAACACTTTTAAGGAAGAGACTAGATCAAACTGATGATGACACCCTAAAGTAGGGTTAATCACCATAATGGTCATGAACTTTACCTAAAGTTTCCACCAGGTCACTAGACTTTCGAAATTGCAACCCCATCCATCATTGAACTAACTTCTGTTAAAAAATTTGACAGAACTGATGATATGGCTAACGGAATATCCTACGTGGCACGTTTATGATTGATGTGGAATTTTGAGTGATGGATGGGATTGTAGTTTCAAAAGTTCAATGACTAACTGCATAAGATATATAAAGTTCAGTGACCTGGTGGAAACCGTAGATAAAGTTCATTGACTGTTAGGGTAATTAACCTACTAACCAGAAGATGTATAAAGTTCAGTGACTTGGTGGAAATCGTAGGTAACGTTGAGTGACTTGGTGGAAACCAAAGGTAAAGTTTAGTGACATGGTGAAACTGTAGGTAAAGTTAAGTGACAGTTAGGGCAATTAATCTAAGTTTGAAGCTAAGTTGCTCTGGACATTTATTGGGAATCTATTTATCGTAATACATCAAAATAGTCTGACTAGTAAGTCTGTTTATTGTCCCAGAGGCATTGCACTGTTTTGGCATCTCTTGTTCACAGGCTTTGTGGTGTCAAACTAGTAAGTCTGCTTACATCATAATTCTTTTGTCCAAAATTTAATAACATGGAGATCGAATTGGCATTTCTTCTTTAGAAACCCCTCGTTGATAGTGCTGAGCAACTTACAGAAGATGTTGTATTTGTGATTCTAGCTAGTGATAGTCTTAAGTAATATATTTTAACAATCATCACATCTGCTTGTGAAGATGGAGCTGCAGTCTTACTACAAAAAACTAACTTAAGGATTCTTGAACCGAAGAATAACCAACATATAATGACTAAGTTTCAGCTGCATATATGATTAATTTGCTTGCCTGATGTCCAGATGTTGAATTTAGTTTAAAGCATAAATGATTAGGACATGGGGAGTCCATGTCCCAGACCTGGGAAGTATAAATAGATTGCTCAAGACTATCACCAGCCGAATCACAGATACAACATCTTTGTAAGATGCTCAACACTATCAACGAAGGGTTTCTGAAGAAGAAATCTCAATTAGATCTCCATGTTATTAAATCTTGTACAAAAGAATTATGATGTAAGCAGACTTACTAGTCTGACACCACAAAGCCTGTGAATAAGAGATGCTAAAACACTGTTGGCATTGCGATGCCTCTGGGACAATAAACAGACTTACTAGTCAGACTATTTTGATGTATTACGATAAAAAGATTCCCAATAAATGTCCGGAGCAACTTAGCTTCAAACTTAGGTTAATTGCCCTAACCGTCACTTAACTTTACCTACGGTTTCCATCAGGTCACTAAACTTTACCTTCGATTTTCACCAATTCACTAAACTTTATACATCATACAGTTAGTAGGTTAATTACCTTAACAGTCACTGAGCTTTACCTACGATTTCCACCAGGTCACTGAACTTTATACATCTTATGCGGTTAGTCATTGAACTTTCGAAACTACAATCCCATCAATCACTCAAGATTCTACGTCACTCACAAACATGCCACGTAGGATATTCTGTTATCCACGTCATTAGTTATGTCAAGTTTTTTAATGAAAGTTAGTTCGGTGATGGATGAGGTTGCAGTTTCGAAAGTTTAGTGACTAATTGCATAGTTTTTAAAGTTCAGTGACCATTGGGATAATTAACCTCCCTAAAGCATGAGGAGTTTGCCTACCTTTCTAGGAAATTTTAAAAATTCTTTTGAAATAATAGGAGACTTCCTGATAAGTTTAAAGGTGACTCTAGTAAAAATAGGAACCACAAAAGAGAGAAGAGAGATAATAGGGATGCCTGGAAGAGGTCTCAATCTGTGAGATATCATAAGTACGAAGGTTTTGGAACTGTTAAATCCAAGTGCCCATCTTATAAGAAAACCCTAGGTAAGGCTAAGAACGCTACTCCGACTAATGACAAGTCTAGCTCCGATAATCAAATTAAGAACTCCAATTATGATGAGAGAGAAAATTTTATGGCATTCACTTATGTGGTTAAGAACGAATCCGTAAAGGAGAGTTAGATACTTGAGGACATGGAACAATCTGACTCTAAAAGGAAGAATTACAAAATGATTGGGATATACAAGAGGCCTTTTGACCATTTGTATGTAGAGAGCTTTACGTTGAAGAAGGTTAATAGCTCTGCCTTTAAGAAATTACATGAACTGGAGTTAGAAAACAAGAGCTTAAAAGTCAAACTTGATGAGTCAATTAGAAGATTATATGAGTTAATGGTTGAAAAAGTGTCCTTAGAAATTATGGTCAAGACTCTTAGAAGTGATTTTGAAAAATCTAGAGTCCAACATCAATTTTTTTTTTTCTAGTGGTAATAAGAAACTTGACAATATCTTAAGACTAAACTAACTTGCTGGTAATATGTGAGGTTTAGGCTTTAAAAGAACAAGTTCTCATATCGCTACCTCATCTAAAACCAAATTTGCCCCTACCTCTAATAAGACTAAGCCCCCGTTTGGTACCCATTTTTTTTTTTCATTTTCATTTTCATTCATTTTCTCTTTCTTCATTTCAACCACACATTCTATCAATAAAATAATATTATACATAAGTCTAAAAATTATCCTTACTTTTTAATCACACATTCTTCCATCAATCACTATTCAAAAACACATTTTTCTACTAAAATGGGTGTCAAATACCCCCTAAGAGTGTAGGAGCTCTAGGACAGAAATCATTTGTGCAACATAGGTTCCCTCAACCTAAGGTTCAAAGCTTGAAACCTAGAATTGCTCCTAAATTCATTCCTACTTGTTACAATTGCTGTGAGTTAGATCACATTAGATCTAAATGCCATAAATCCTTGGTTAGGAACAACAAGATCTCACTACTCATGTTAGATTTTTGGCTAATCAAGTGAGTCACTTGGCTAATATAACGTGTTATTTAATTAAGATTACATCTTATTCTAAGAAGATTTGGGTCAGAAATAGTGAACTCTTTAGTCAAAATGATGTCATAAATTGTGGTACAACTCTTAAAGATAAGAGCACTTGTGTACCTCATTGAGTAATTCTTTAGGTGCATGCACCTGCAAGTAGATGATATCTACATATTCATACATACATACATACATTCTTGTTTTTTCTTTTCATTTTTTGTTATCCTTTTAAAATGAAAAAAAAAAAGAAAAATATGAAAAAAGAAAAGAAAAAAAGGATTTTTGATGCTATAACACTTTAAAGTGATATCATTGGACATGTTACTTTGTGATCAAATATTGGTAAAATTAATGAACGATGAATAAAGTTTTCATTAACTCTGTTTAGAATTTGTACTTTGTATAGGTTATTTCATGTATCATCTACACTAGTGCACTGCACAAATTAAGCTCTCGTGAATGAGTTTTGACCGCATCTATGAGATTTGAAATGACGATCATTAGTGTGGTGATGTGACCTGTAATATGGATTGACCTTTGGCTAGCTAGTCTAAGCTCTTGTATATTTCCCTAAAAGAAAAAGATTATTGAGTTTCAAAATATTTTAATTATTAGTCAATAGAAAAAGTAAGATACATTTTATACATTTCTTCGTTGCGTTTATGACTTAAGTGATTAAGTCGCAGGTATCTAAAATCCTAGTGCCCTATAGTCATCTGACTCGAGAGTCATCGACCTAAAACTTGTTACCAAGGTCATTTAGTAAGCTTAATGAAGAAAAGTCTGCACATAAGATAAGAAAAAAAAATATATTATCACAGATAGGGGAAGAAAAAAAAAGTTATACAATGAAAAAATTAATATAAACTTTTTGATTAAAAGGTTTGACTTTCACAATTTGAGAAAAATATTAGTTCACCAATGATTCTTTGTATGTCATTTCTCACTAATTTAAAAGTTTTAGTCTTGCTTACAGGAGATTAGTGACACTTTTTATACATGGTTGCTTATACAATTTACTCAATTTATGCTTAAAATGAGTTATGTGGAAAAAGTTCACTGTTTATGAATTATAACTATATAAATAAGTAAATAACTTTGTTCATATGATTTGAGCTTTCACCACTCGATGTTAATTTAGAAATCCATGAAAAAAAAATGCTATCTCAAAATGAATTTTTTTCCCTCCCAACAAATGTTTTACATAATTTTGCATAATGTGTCAATGTGCATAGTTTTTCATTCCTCTATGTCATATTCTGTTACTGGTTTCTCTTTGTGATTCATGACAAAAAGGGGGAGTTATAAGTATTTATTTTAGGGGAGTTGAGTAATATATGAGTTAAGAGGAGAAGTTGATATCATTGTTGAGATTGTTTGACTTAGGGAGAGTCATATATATTTTTTTTATTGATGGTCTGACTAGCATAATGTATTGTTTTGCCTTATTGATATTAAGTTACATGTTTTATATAATATCGATATCATATTTTGTGTTGTTAGTTTCATATCTATCCCAACTTGTGTCATATTTAGTTTCTAAGTTATTAATGCACGCAGTATTACATGTTTTAGTGTTACACATTTTTACTTACATTATTTATATAACTTAATCATGTTTTAAATTGTCAGTTTCCTTTTGCTTTTGCACGCGGTATTGTTGAGTTCCTATATTTCGGAAAATAGGTAAGACAAGTTGTTGAGTTGAAGTTTGTAAATTGGTCTTTGAGTTAATAGTGTTAGGTTGTGTTGATTTTAATTTTGAAACAAATGATTTTATCACGGAATGCCAAGGGGGAATTTCTTAGGTCCAAATTGTTATTGGCTACTTTTGTGTTCAAAATCGTAAACAACTCTCAATTCCAACCCGCAATCTGTTCCCTTATAGAAAACTCAAGGTCGTCAAAACCTCGTTCTGGAATACAATTCTTATGAACTACCATGTCATTATATCTTTTCTCTGCTTCATCACTCAAATTTACTACTGCCAAAGGAGCTAGAAGAAAAGGTCCAAGACTTTGATTTCTTTTTAGGTGGCATGGTAGACTCCAAAAAGTAACAATAACAATTAAATACAACCACCACAAGCAAACCCACCAAGGTCTTAAAAAACCCGCCACAACTCTACAAATATGATCCAAATATCACAATACCCACAACAAAACAATTTACCACTATCGACTTAACCCTGCAATATGTTGCAAACTTCACAATGTCAATGCAAGTAGACAAAAAGTATCCGATATGCCACCAAAGGAATTGAAGTTCTCTCAGGAATTTCAACAAACACCTTGTACACCCTTTCAAACCCGGAGTGCCCCCAAACTTTTCAAAATCAACTCCTAATTATAAATTCAACAACACAAAATGTTAAACCACCACAATCAACCAACAACCCACAATACTACCCTTCCACGACATCAAACCACCAAGTGCAATTTTAACACAATCTAGCACAATTTAGCTAAAAAAGGTGAAGATACTTACCATACCTTGTGTAGAAAGCCCTCTAGTTTAAAGGTAGTGAAAGTGAATCTTGGAACTTGGATAATATAGGATTGTGTGAGTAAAATATGTGTGAAGGAAAAAATGAAGAGAGTTGGTGTGGAGGTGTGAGATATAAGAAAGTAAGGAGTTGGAGAAGATGGGTTTGTGATGTTTGTAGGAGATTTGTCTGTGGAAGAAAGAAAAGAATGTAGCGTTTGAGAAAGATTGGGAGAGGATGGGAAGTAAAGTTGTGTGAGATGTACGACGAAAGTGGAAAATAATGAAAGTGGGAAATATGTATAGGATGGGAGAAACGAAAAAAAATTGCGTGGGGGGGGGAAGGGGTAGGAGAGTGAACCCTAGTCACTGAGCCGCAGCTCATTAGTTCGACACTATAATGCCTTGAGCCTATCTGTGGCGCCACAATGCCATGGGGCAGTGAGGGGTGTCAAAATCCTTTTTTACCTCCAAATATCATTCTTCCACATTGCTACCCCCAAACTTGAATATAAACCTACGAAAAGAGAGAGATAGTTAAAAAAACAAGAAAATTTTCATAATCTAAACTCGAAATAATTAAAAGTATGGGATAGAGCTTGTGTTGCCTTCCAGTGAACGCTTCTTTAAAGTCATAAGCTTAACTTTGTGCTCCTATCATTCTGAAACAACGAGTTCAAGACTTTCTTTAGCGGTGGGAAAGTCCTCCACATAGAGTTTGATGCGTTCACTATTAACCTTGACATTTTCCTTTATTGGGTAGTGTAATTCAACTGTACCATAGGAAAAAACTTAGGATACTGTGAAAGGTCTTGACCAACTTGATTTCAATTTTTCTGGAAAGAGTTTAAGTCTGGAATTGTATAAGAGCACTTGATCTTCAAGTTTGAAAATTCGTTGTCTAATGTTGTTTCATGCCACTGATTGGTCCTTTCTTTGTAGATGAATTCATTTTCATAGGCTTTTTTCTAAATTATTCCAATTCATAGAGCTGTAGAATTCGTGTTTCCCCAGCTTTCTCTAAGTCCATTTTCAACTATTTTAATGCTCAGTATGCTCTGTGCTTAAAACAACTGAGAAGTGACATGCTTTCCAAACACTATTCAGTATGGTGACATTCCAATCTGCGTCTTGTAAGCGCACATAAGCCCACAAAGCATCATCCAATTTCTTGGACCAAACTTTTCGAGATGAATTCACCATAAGTTCTAAGATTCATTTCAACTGTCCGTTAGAAGTTTCAACATGTCCACTCGTTTAAGGGTGATAAGGTGTACAATTCGATGTTGTACCCCATACTTATAAAGCACTCCAAACTAATCGATTGCATTAGTGGGTTCCTCAACATTGATCCATAACGGTTGAAAATTATGGCTTTGGGTGATCCATAACGGTTGAAAAAATGTTTCTTTATAAAACCTATCTCCACCTTTGCATAATTGGTGGGCAATGCCTTATCTTCCATCCATTTTGAGACATAGTTTACTGCCATTAAGATATAACGATTGTTATATGACGACGGGAAATGTTCCATAAAATCAACACCCTATACTTCAAATATTTCTACATTGAGAACATTGTTTAGTGGCATTTCGTGATGGGCAAATATGTTAGTGTTACCTATTCTTTGACACTTTTCACACGATTTGCAGAAAATGGGATAGCCCTTAAATAATGTTGGTCAAAAGAAATCGCATTGAAGCACCTTCGCTGGTCTGTTAGTGGGGCCAAAGTGTCCACCATAAGCTAAAATATGAACCCGTGATAGGATGAGCTTAATCTCATCCTCTAGCACACACTTTCTGATGATTTGATATGCCCCTCTTTAGTATAAATTTGAATCATCCCAATAATAGAATCTAGCTTCATGGATAAGCTTCTTCTTCTATTGATAAGTGAAGTCTGGATCCACATATGTACTCGCTAAGTAGTTGACAATGTCTGCATACTACGATGCCTTTTCCATCTGCAATAATTGTTCATCTAGAAATATTTCATCGATATCCACCTCATCTGTATCATTTGATTGTTCTAGCCTTTATAAGTGATCCGGTACCTGGTTTTTCGTTCACTTCTTATTGCGAATTTCAATATCAAACTCCTGTAGTAAAACCACCCATCAAATTAATCTGGATGTGGCATCCTTTTTCTCGAACAGGTATTTCAAGGCTGCATGATCTGTATAAACTATCACATTGGAACCAATCAGATAAGAACGAAATTTGTTGAAGGCAAATACAACTGCTAGCATTTAATTTTCAGTTGTTGCATAGTTGATCTGACCATCTGTTAAAGTTTTGCTGGCGTAGCTACGTTGACCTAGTACTACTCCTACCGCATAATCGTTGGCATCACACATAAGCTCAAAAGGTAATTCACAATCTCGTTCCGCTCTAACAGGCGCAAAAGTTAACTATTCTTTCAAAGTGTTAAAAATAGTTATACCTTCATCATATAAGTTAAATGACACATCTTTCTACGATAAGCTGCATAATGATTTTGTGATTTTCGAGAAGTCTGGAATGAACCTTTTGTAGAACACTGTATGTCCCAAAAAGTTTTTGAACCCCTTAATTGAATTAGGTAGTTACAATTTATTCAATCACTTGTATCTTGGCATTGTCAACCTCAATATATTGTGAAGAGATCTTATGCCCAAGCACTATTCCCTCTTTCACCATAAAGTGATAATTCTCCCAATTAAGCACTAGATTCCTTTCTTCACACCTTTGTAACACTAGAGATAGGTGTTCCAAGCAGTCATTAGAAGAATCTCCAAATACTAAGAAGTCATCCATAAATATCTCGATGTATTTTTTCACTTTGTCAAAAAATATGGCCATCATGCATCGCTGAAAAGTTGCAGGTACGTTACATAGACCAAAAAGCATTATCCTAAAAGCAAAAGTATCGTAGAGGCATGTGAATGTTATTTTCTCCTGGTTTTATGAAGGAATGACTATTTGATTGTACCCCGAATATCCATCCAGAAAGTAGTAATGAGAATGTCATGCTAACTTTTTCAACATCTGATCAATGAAGGGCAATGGAAAGTGATCTTTTCTAGTGGCATTATTTAGCTTCCTGTAATCAATACATACCCTCCACCCGATTACAAGCTTTGTAGAAATCAACTCATTATTTTCGTTCTTCTCCACTGTAATTTCATCCTTCTTAGGCACCACGTGTTTGACTCACCCAAGAACTATCTGATGTGGGATAGATAATCCTTATATCTACCCATTTCAGTACTTTATCTTTCACAACTTTTCTTCAAAGCTGGATTTAATTGGCTCTGATCATCCACTGATGGCTTTGACTCATCTTTCATTAAGATTTTGTGCCT
>CAIGRF010280911.1:8675-48844 GCA_903798235.1 Fraxinus ornus | reverse complement strand
AAAAAAATCACAGAAATCTTGAATAAAAAAATAAATGATTACAAGTTGATTATATTGTTTTCCATAATATAAAAATTAGTTACTCTTACTCCAAAAATAAAAGCACGCAAAAATAAAATAACATCATAAAAAGCTGACGAAACGTGAAACTGCTCGTGTGTGCCGTCTCCTTTCTTCCTGCGCGTATGCCAGCCAATTTTGCCTTCTTTTCCCTCTATGCGTGTATGTGTATTTTTTTCTCCCCTTGGCCACATTTTTTGACTTTTCCCAACTCCAATCTATTTGCAAAAACTTGTTTTTTTTTTTCTTTTTCTCCTCTCTTTCTGTCTTTTTCTTTCTGTCGGCAACCGTCTTTCTTCCTCTCTTCTCCCTCTTTCTCCCTCTTTTTTTTTTTCTTTTCTTTTCTTTTCTTTTCTTTCTGGCTCTTTTTATGTCTCTTCTCTCCGCAGTTTTTTTTTCTTTTCCAGCCGCCGTCTTTTCTTCTCCTTTCCTGTGTGTTTTTCCTCCTTTCCGCCGGCAGCTCCTCCTTTTTTTGTGTGTATATATAATATACCTATACATTGATGCCTATTTAACTCCAACATATTTAATGTATTATTTCTCTCCAAGGTTTCATCTTTGAATTTTGTCATTTTTCACCACTTTCGTATTCTTTTCTCCGATACTTCATTCAACATAAAGTTTTACTTACAAAATACAATATAATATAAATTAGATAAAATTTTATCCAAAAGACAATAAAACATCATGATTTAGGACCTCGAATAAGTGTAGAAACTACAGTTATCACTAATCAACGTACAAAGGTTTGTGCAACTATGATGACCTTTAATCTGAAATTTCAATATTCATTTAGTATCGTAGTCCGGAAACTTAAATTAATAGTTAGATATATTTAAAGCTTAAACGAGTAGTCGAATTCCAAAATTGTTATTCTCATATGAGTGGCCTACTTATAGGTACATAAGGTAAAAAAAAAGTGACTTAATTATGAAAATTGTAATAGAGATATATATACTTAGGTTATTATTCTTAATTTTTAAGATTGAACTCGAGGGCTCAAATATAATGGACTATTTTGTTGACAATCTCAACATACTTATTTCTACATATTTTTTCCTTACAATTTTTCCTATTGGAGAGAGGACAATTTGAACTACCACATTGAAAGCAATGAACACGAAAACCTCAATCTCAAAGTATTATTGATTAAAAATTACAGATCTCTACATCACAAATGATTCAGTGAATAGAAAATTTTATCAGTTGTTATTGTTTTTGTTCTATGATCATGGATAATGATGATAATAATAATATGGTGGAGGAGGAGGAGGAGGAGACCGAGGAGTTGGCGGCCAAGACAGTGGTGGAGGTGGTGGTAAAAAACCAAAAGCACTACAGTCCACTGGATGTGAATAAAAGGCTTTGCATTCCTCAGCTGATCGCTGTTTGGGCCTATAGGGTATACAATTCTTCTCGTCATCTTTATCTTTCAACTTGAGGCATGAATTTGCTTCAACGCAGAAGTAATTATTGGAATATGTGAAATTCTCCAACCTCGGCAAGGAACAAATACTGTCTGGAATTTCACCCGAAAGTTTGTTGTGCGCGACATTTAGCTGCTCAATACTCTTCATGTTCCCCATAGATTTTGGCAGTGACCCAACAAGACTGTTATAACTAACATCCAAAACTGTCACCTCTGTCAACAATCCGATTTCTTCTGGCAAACAAGAAGTTAATCCTGTGTTTATGAGAATGATTTCGTTCAGGGTTTTTGCCATTTTGCCTATACTTTTAGGCAAGCACCCCTGCAGATTGTTGTTGGCCAGGACAATGACTGAAAAGGTAGAGTTGCCAAGATTTTTGGGGAAAGTGGATTTGAAATTGTTGTTGTTTATGAACAAGGCATCGAGTTTCTGGTCAAAAAGTGCTGAAGGAATCGTCCCATAGAAATTATTGAATCGAATATCGAGGAATTTGAGTGAAGGAAGGCAAAGAACAACAGAAGGGAATTCACCTGAAAACAGATTATTGCTTACATCAAGCTCATAGAGAAGACAAAGATCACGGAAACTTGCCGGAAGTGTTCCACAGAACTTGTTTGAGTTTATATGGAAGAGAGCAAGGTCAGTAAGGAGGCCTAATTCTTCAGGCAATGAACCAGATATGCCAGCATGGTTTAGATCAATTCCGGCAACGGTGGTGACATAAGGGTCGTCCTGGGTCGGCGCGCAGTAAACTCCTGTGTAGTTACAAACCTCAGGGCCATTCCAGTTTGAAGTGAAGCCTTTAGGGTCATCTGTGATGGCATGTTTCCATGCTTGGAGGGCTATGAAGGCACTTTGCAACCTAGGATTTGGAACTGGTGGAGGGTTATATGATTCTTGAAAAGAGGATTTCGGGAACAAGAACAAGAGAGATAATAATCCCCAAAGGTATAAATTGATATTCATATTGATATCTACACCTTTAAGGTTGATTGTATATAACAAGGTTTGATTAAGGTTGTAACCTACTAGATGTATATATATGTCTGCGTTTAAAATAATAGAAAGCAAATTGGGTAGCTGCTGATGGATGCAAGGAATAAAAACCCAGTTTGACTTCATAATCTAATTAAAAAAAGGTTTTTCTATTTTCAGTTTGCTATATTTTTTTTTTTATTTTTGTATGGTTTTTCCCTTTTAAATTAAAGAAATGAACTGTCATTCATGGATAATATTGGATGGTTGTCTGTAATTTTCAAAGGGTTGGATGAAGAATAGCCAACAACAACACGGTTTCTAATATAATCTTTGGTGGTGAAATTTAAAAAAATGAATTAATCTATTCAAACTTGTTGTGAAAGGTTTTGCTTCTAATTAAAATGGTTTCACAAGAAACTCCTAGGACATAAAGAATATAGAAATGGACACAAAATTCTAGTCTAGAATATTGTGTAACACTAATCTAGAGTCTAATTGTTCACATATTTTGTCTCACAACTCGAGGGTTACTAGCGGAGTTGCCCGGCGCTTTGGTCGTAAGGGAGGATATATAGAAGTTTTGAATTAATGAGACCCGACCACTCGGCCATAGCCCCGATAAATTCTACTTTTGAGTTTACGATATTCTGGAAGTATTAATATATATCCGAACATTTTCACTCATACTTTTGGGTTGCCATGAGTTTTGAAGTTAAGAATTAAGAATATCCCTGTGCTCTATTATATGTAAAACAAATTTAACATTATCTATTTTTATGTTATCTTTAACTAGCTACTCGAGGCATATTTGTTTCCGTTTTGAATATAATATATGTATGGTTAGAAATTTGTGATTTTTGATATTATGTCTTGCATGCATTGACAAAGTAAATGATACTGCCACGTGATTAAGACCTTAAACCTATTCTCCAATTATTTAAATTTTCCAGGATTGATAAGACAACATTTGATCCCATCAATTGATTTTTGTGTATCATATTCCGTCCATTCACGATGAATAACGAGCACCAATTTATGTGTCGACTTATAAATTCTTGTATTTATAATTTAATGACGCAAGTGATGTCATATAAACTAATGTTAAAACATTAAGAGCCCGTTTGTTATCGATTAAAATTCAATTAAAATTGAAAATATAGTCGTTATTGGGTCCCACTCGTCTAATAAAACTCAAACAATAACGGCTAATTTTTTAATTTTAATCCGATTTTAATCTCTCCCAAACGGACTCTAATAGTACTGAATAGTTTTACTCATTCATGTCCTCAAGTTTTATTCTTCCAATTCCAAGTCAAAAAGGGGCGTGATAACAAAAAATAAGTGTGGCAGTTGAACTCGATAATAGCTGGAAAAGATGATTTATTATGGCCTAACAAAGCATGATTAATTAATAAAAATCTTTGAATTGCTTGTGAGATAAAACTTATTTAATTTAATGCCACTTGCATGTGGAAACTTGTGAAAGTCAGGACACCAATAGTTTGGTTGGAATTTAGATGATGTGTTTTAATATAACGTAAATAAATAAATTATTTTTCTTTATACGAATTGATTTCTTAAGATATAGATAAGGATAGAGAGGTTTTCTCCAATTTGTTCTGTTGTAGGTTTTAATCTTTTACCTAAAATCTGTAGTGTAACGGCTATATAATATAAGACACACACTGGTGTTGACACACGTGAGATGCTTCCGAATCCGAACGAATTGTTAATTTGGGCATCGACCCTACTTTTTGTTTGGCCAGTTATATTAGAGTCCTTTTTCCTAGGGAGGTCAGGCTCTAGCCCAGTCCAGTCCAGTCCCCATCTCATTGAATTTTTTTAGGTAGAAAAAAATATTTATGTAAAAAAAAAATCATGTGTAATTTTGTTTTATTTTACGTATTAGTCCGACATGTAATCTGGTCCTGAATCCGTTCTTGAGCTAAACCAACGAAAAATAATACTCAGTGTAGTTGGTAGTTAACAACATCGTAAAGATAAAATCATTACAAATATATTAAAATAAAGTCAACTACCAAATTCAGCAGACTTAAATTACGAAAGAAAATATCTCAGTCAACTTATATGTTAGGGTCTTCTCGAAGTGGATTGAAGCCAACTAAAAGTTTAAAATGAGAAAAATTCTCCCCCAAAAGAAGACAAATGAGATAAAAAAAAAAATGTTATTTTCATTAGTAACAATCGCTGCCTTTTGTATTCATTAATAAATTTAAAATCAACTGGACAATTCTGCGAATTTATTTTACAGTTTTGCACTATTCATCACCGTTAACTCGAAATTCGGCGGTGTTGCGTGGCAAACATCAACTAATTCCTCTTTCGTCACATGTACGCTTGGACATTCAAATTAGATAACTCTTGACCGTAACTCCAATGGGACTCGACGGTTGCAAACACTTTGATGCTCAAGTTAAATAATGAAGAAGATGTATATATTTGGGTGTGGAAGAGATACAATTGACAAGAATGGTGGATGTCGAGTTGAAAAAATACAAAGTAAAATATGAAAAAGATCCAAGATTGAACTTATTGTTTAGTTTCTAGAATTGCATTATCTTTGAAATATACTAAGTGTGAATTATTATGATAAGAGGGAGGATTTCATATTCATTGGATGCTTGTCACACAGTCTCATCCTAATGACACATAGGTCATGCTTGAAATGTGTCAATTGCAATAGTCATATGCGTTTGACAATCTTAAATGGACTAGAAAATAGCTGCCCTATGACACATGCCGGCAATATGAAAAATAGGCTAAAAACTTGATTGAACGCATATGTTGTAGGGCTGTTAAATATGTCAAATGTACAAAGCATCTTTGTACGGAAGATTTCTTTGGTTCTAGCAATGTTTATAAAAGATGTCTTATCAGGAGAGTTCAGTTACATCAGTAATCCATTAAAGCAAATTGTAGCACCTTTCCCTCGGAAATAATGCTTTGGATACAATTCCATCACTTTGGATGAGGCTAGCTATGTCAATGAGTCCAGCCGAAAAAAAAAGCTCAAGCTTTTTTGGCCCGAGCCGAGCAAAGCCCGGCCAAAAAATGTGGCTCGACCCGAGCTTTTGGCCCGATCCTTAGCGGGCCGAGCCGACTCGATTTTCTTATTTATTTATTATAAAAGGCCACCTTATGCCTGCACAGGCAGCAAAGCTGCTTGCTGAAATAGCTGTCTGCCTGGCCCGACTCGAGCTTTTTCCTGGTTGAGCCCGAGTCGCAGAGTTTTTTTGCCATCCCTAGATGAGGCATCTCAACTACCTCACTCAGCTCAACTAATCGATTCAAAGAAAGCTTGGACCTTGTGGGTCTTCTTGCTTTTACTAAGCTGGTTGTCACGTAACCTGCCTCCTTAGGACTAGGTGTAACAATAGTCCTCCAAATGAAGGTATGAAATTTGGTTGTTCCTGTAATCATCTCGCAGGCCAGAAATAGTGTAATGAGGAATAAGAAATGCGAATGAAGTAATTAAGAATTGCCTCTAAACTTGAGCTGACTGTGAACAGATGAATGCCCTGTTGGTAATCTATGGGACCTTAAGACTTACATATGACCTCTAAGGTAAGATGAGCAAGTGATAAATAGCTTCAGCCCCAAGTAACATTGGTATAATTGTTGAGGTGACGAAATAGTAATCTTTTTAGTTTGCTATAAAAGGCGAAGTGATAAAGTGGTGGCCATTTTGCCGATACTCATTCCGAGGTGACTTTAAGGATAAGAGATGTGGTATGAGTACAATCCCCCAAGTCTATATATGAAATTTATGTGAGGCGTTGATTTTGATTGTTTATCAAGCTTGTGTAATGGGATGATGAGTACCAGAGTCCCTTGTAGAGGCGAAATCCCATAATGCAAGGATGAAGCCGCCTTGCATAGGCAAAGTTTAATTGTAGAGGAGAAGTCCTATTTTGCATGTTGAAGCCTCCTTGTATAGGCGAAGGTTAATTGTGTATATGTGAAGTCTCATTTTGTAGGGATGGAGCTTCCTTGCATATGCGAAGTACCATTTTAAACAGATGAAGCCTCCTTGCATTGGTAAAAATTAAATTGTAGAGGCGGAGTCCCATAATGTAGAGATGAAGCCTCTTTACATAGGGAAAGTTTAATTGTAGAGGTGAAGTACCATATTATAGGGGTGAGGTCTCCTACCATAGGCAAAGCTTAATTAGTTGCACAGGCAAAAGTTCCATTTTACTAAGATGAAGCCTCATTGCATAAGCAAAGCTTAATTTTAGAGACGGAGTCCCATATTCTAGGGATGAAGCCTTCTTGCATAGGTGAAGCTTATTCGCAAAGGAGAAGTCCCATTTGAAAATGATATGGATATGAAATGTCTAATAATTTGAATGGTTACACGTTTTAAGTGACAGTTAGAGTGTCAGTGGTTTCAATGTACGTGTAACCATAATAAGTGAAAATGATTACCTAGGTAGTGTGGGTACTGAGGTGACGTGTCCATATGCACGCGTGTGTGAGATGGATGCATCAGAGTCTTTCTTTGAATTTCGAAATAACGCCTTTTGATTAAACACTCTAGATTACTTGACATATGGAAGTTTCAGATCATTTGGGCTTCTGATCCGGGGGTTGAGGATGATACCTTCTATCTATAAAGGAGAATCCTTTAATTTATACATTTTACTTGGCTTCAAAAAATCTTTAGAGAAAATTGAGAGAATTCTAACGAAAAAATCAGGTTTCGGTCAAACTTTGGACTTTCAACCAAGTTTAATCCAGAGAAACTTTTTTAGGTAACTTTTTTGTACTTTTGCTCACATTCTTCATCTTTTTCATTTTTTTAATGTCAAAACAACCACCACCTCCACAAATGGCTCAAATATTCTGATAAAAACTTTGATCAGCACACTGCGATGGAAGGATTTAGGATGTATATGCCAGACTTCTTGACTAGTGCCAAACTCGCCAAGGCGATTAGGGTAGGAAAAACATTTGATAGTATCCTGAGGGCCAAGATGAAACCTCTATTGAGTGGGGGCTTTGGGTGTCACCTCAATTTCAAGCTAGGATAAGTAATTTTTCCTTAGCGATATTTATAAGATTTCAAATTCCTTTGAGCTCTTGTACCCAAACCCTATAAGAGGGCTTGTTACCCGAAGCTATGGTGTGTGATCTTTAGCGAAGTGATCCTTAAGGTCGAGATGTGATTGCCTTTCCACCTCTTCTTTCGAATGGTGATTGGGTCCTAAGGTTAGCCCCAAATTCTTGGAGCCAAATGCTCAGTTTTGGTTTGTTTTTCACGTGGTGGCTTTGGGCAAATATATGTAATTTAATGTCTTCTAAGTCAAATAAACACAATAATATTCAATAAGATTCGATGCTCCTCTATGTGAGAGGTTCATTCATTATATAGAATCAAAATCATAACTAAATATGGTAAAAGCAATCTATCTATATATGGTACAATTTTAATGATAATATAATCGTAATCTTCGACGATCTCCGTAATCTGATTCAATCTTATTGACATTCTAGACCGTCTATCAACAAAAGCCTGCAGCAAGGGATCGTCTTCAAAAGGATGGTTGAAATGAGGGTTGGTTTTGGGCCAAAGGTAGAAGAGAAATGATCTAGAGCATAGCCATGTCGATTTCGATCATCCCTACCAAATACATTAATGAGCGAGTTCTGCTTGCAAAGTGATGATGTGAGATTTTTAAGCCTATTTTCTTAGGTGCGTACTTAAATATCTTCGACTTTCTTACAGAAAACCTCCATTGATGTGAGATCTCTTCTTCATATTGCAATGTTATTTGAACATACTATTAGCTTCCTATCTGAGCCATGCATAACTCCGAACGACAAAAATTGCCACTTTCTAAAAAGTTCTATGATAGCTAGGAGAGGTAAATGATTTTTGTTACACCTATAAATTATGTAGCATACGCTCGACGAAGAGGATTCCACATTGGCCGACTTGACTGCTTATACTTCAAAGTCTGTTTCACACATGAATGTACGACTCAGACTTGGGAGACTATTGTTATACCCATATATTATGTGGTCTCGACTATTTAATTATAATGGATCTATTTTAATCAGGTCGGATATTTTTTGGTCTAAGCTTGGGTTGGCCCATTAGGCCCACATGCCCATTTACATTTCCTATATATACGAGATTCATTTCATAATTAAGGTATATTCTCTAACCCTATCCAAATTCTCTCTCCCTCTCTTGTACTCTCTTTTTCTTTCATCCAATCGTTGACTTGACCGTCGGAGTACAAATTGTTACAAACCAATTTTTATTAGTCAAAGTCAAGGGTTGAATTGTCAAAATCAGGGTCAAATAAGGACTTAAATTGGAATAAATTACTTTCTTGGGGTTTATAATTGTAATAATGGAGGGTTTTAAATGGATTAAATTTAAAGTTGAGAACTTACTTATTTAACATTGGAAGTTGAGGGACTTCATTGCAAAAGGCCCACTATCTAGACTATTCCAAACCCATTTTTTCATTTCATTTTACACGCACATAGTAGGCAGAGAAGAGAGAAACCAAGAAAAGAGAGAAAGAAAGGGGAAAAAGAAAGGGTAAAAGAGGAAGAAAAAGAGAAAGGGAGGAGAAGAAGGTAAAGTGGTTGTCAAAGCTTGATTTCGATTTTTCATTTTCTTGATTTTCTTCAAGAAGTAGAGGAATATTATGTTAAATTTCTAAGGTTTTAATTTGTGGTCAAATTTTTAGATTTATAAGATATGAGAATAAATTGGAGCTCAAGTTTATTGATTCTTTAGTTTCCATTTATATTAAGGTAAGAAATGCTATTTTTGGGCAAACCCTAGATTTTTAATTAGATGCTTGTATAAGTATTGTTAGTGGAAATGATAGTGTTGATGAAATACTTACAAAAAAGCATGATTTTATGGAATAATATGTACATTAAACTAGTTGTGTCGTTGGTTGCTAGTTTCACTAGACTGAAGTGGATATTTGCATTTATTCTTGGATGGAAGGTTATGTGGATGAATTGGTTATTAGTAAATGGACTAGAAAGTGTAAATAGTTCCACGTGATTAAAGGAATAATTTGGGATATTTATTCAAGTATCGGGAAATTTAGTTGAAGTATTATAACATTATTACATATTAGAGGTTTCTTAACTTTCTAGTGGTTGAATTAGTTATCATGTATGGTATTTCAGGTGGTGACGCAGAGATTGAAAAAGCTTACTGATCTTCTTAGGCTGTAGCTTGTTTTGAGTGAGTGAAAAAGTTTATTTTTCTGAAAGTTAATTATTTCATATACTTGATTTGACAACATGATTTTTAGAATCAAATGATTTTATAGTCAGTTCTTTTAAAGTAAACTCAGTTCATCAAAATTATTTCTCTAGCATGTTTTATTCATAGTACATATTTCAGTATATTTAAAGTTATTTTAAAAACCACCAGAAAAGTACCCAGGTAGTTTTACCCAAGCCTGCACTAGTGTGAATGTGTTTCCACAGTGTATGCCATCGTATGGTTATTTTACCCGATATGCACTAGTGTGAATGCGTTTCCACAATGTATGATCAATTATGGTGATTTTCCCCGCTCTACACTATTGTGAATGTGTTTCCATAGTGTATGACCAGGTTATAGCTCTACGCGCGTATGACCAGAATTACAGAATTTCAGAATTTCAGAATTTCAAAATCTAATAGCTTTGCCATGTATATTAGTATTAATCGATACATGAGTAAGATTATTTAGGGTACCTTTTTGGTGTGATATTTCAGTATTTCTACAGCTTATTGGATTTACAATTATAATTATCTAGTTTTCAGTATAAAGCTTTCAGCTTATAGTATTGAACAAAAAAAGATTTCAGAGATTTTTGTATATACTAAATAAATTATATTCGTTATACTTCAAAGTTATTTATTTAGAATGAAGAACGAATGATTTGATGATGCAATCATGTTTCAGATTTTGTCAAAGTTCCAAAAGAGTAATAATTTTTAGAAAATATGCATAAATGGAAGAAAAATATTCTTATTTATAAACTATCTACTCATTGAGTTACAAGCTCATATATTTTGTCAACTATTTTCTTATCAGATAGTAGCTGAGTTGAGCAGTATTAGAGCCTAGTGATCCATCGAGTAGAGCCACACTTTGTCTATATTTGTATGACTCCTTTTGTCAATTTACATAGTACGTGTTTCTTTTTGGATACATGCATTTGTTGTCAGAAAAGTTAAGTTGTAATTCATGTATCCATATCATGGGCTCATTGCATATTGAGTATTTCGACTACATTTGAGACTTTTGTTTGTTAAATATTTGTAAAAGTCGACTTTCTAGTATTGTATTGTGAATAGTTTGAATTGTGAGGGGCTAGCATACCCTGTTTTAAATCATATGTACTCGTTTGAGAATATTGATTGTTGTTTCAGGTGGTTTTAGTCCATATTATAGGTGAAACTCTATCAAATTTTTTATAAAAGTGTGTTAGAGTTAGAACAAGCCATAGTCGCCTTGGTGGTGGGTCCGACACTTAGCTGGTATTTACCATCAGCGCACGACACGTGTCAGTCCATTAGGGTGACTTGGGACGGGTTATGTGACAAATGGTCGCCGGATTTTTTTCTCGACCGGTAGCCTTTGTCTCTTAACGGGTGTTCCAGTGTGAAGGTGATGTCTACGTGGAGGGAAGGTGGAAGAGATTTTGTTGGCACATTTTTTGAGGTAAACAATTCTCTTTCTCTTCGATTCTATCTTTGGCTTGATAACTTTTCAATTACTTAAGCATATTTCCTTTGTTGAAAATTCTGAGAAGAAAATCCTCTTGAGGCCGAACATATCTTTAATCCATGAATTCGTAACAACAACTCGAGAGATGAGAACGTTGTCTATTGCGATAAGTAGCAAAAGGACTAGGGCTAACGCTTGATTATAATGTTGATGAGGATATGCCTCTTCAAAGGCAAAAGAAGAAGAGAACCTAGGCACCTAGGGCCTCTTTATCCATACCAACTACTACANCCAAAAGAGTAATAATTTTTAGAAAATATGCATAAATGGAAGAAAAATATTCTTATTTATAAACTATCTACTCATTGAGTTACAAGCTCATATATTTTGTCAACTATTTTCTTATCAGATAGTAGCTGAGTTGAGCAGTATTAGAGCCTAGTGATCCATCGAGTAGAGCCACACTTTGTCTATATTTGTATGACTCCTTTTGTCAATTTACATAGTACGTGTTTCTTTTTGGATACATGCATTTGTTGTCAGAAAAGTTAAGTTGTAATTCATGTATCCATATCATGGGCTCATTGCATATTGAGTATTTCGACTACATTTGAGACTTTTGTTTGTTAAATATTTGTAAAAGTCGACTTTCTAGTATTGTATTGTGAATAGTTTGAATTGTGAGGGGCTAGCATACCCTGTTTTAAATCATATGTACTCGTTTGAGAATATTGATTGTTGTTTCAGGTGGTTTTAGTCCATATTATAGGTGAAACTCTATCAAAATTTTTATAAAAGTGTGTTAGAGTTAGAACAAGCCATAGTCGTCTTGGTTGTGGGTCCGACACTAGCTGGTATTTACCATCAGCGTACGACACGTGTCAGTCCATTAGGGTGACTTGGGACGGGTTATGTGACAAATGGTCGCCGGATTTTTTTCTCGACCGGTAGCCTTTGTCTCTTAACGGGTGTTCCAGTGTGAAGGTGATGTCTACGTGGAGGGAAGGTGGAAGAGATTTTGTTGGCACATTTTTTGAGGTAAACAATTCTCTTTCTCTTCGATTCTATCTTTGGCTTGATAACTTTTCAATTACTTAAGCATATTTCCTTTGTTGAAAATTCTGAGAAGAAAATCCTCTTGAGGCCGAACATATCTTTAATCCATGAATTCGTAACAACAACTCGAGAGATGAGAACGTTGTCTATTGCGATAAGTAGCAAAAGGACTAGGGCTAACGCTTGATTATAATGTTGATGAGGATATGCCTCTTCAAAGGCAAAAGAAGAAGAGAACCTAGGCACCTAGGGCCTCTTTATCCATACCAACTACTACAATTCTCCCATTTCCCGTAATCACCATCAGAATGTATCGAGACTTACATAAAATAGTCAAATTTCTTAGCAAGGCCTTAATCGAAATAAAAACATATAAGCGGATTGTTCAGGTTGTCCCCTGCCAAGACAAAATAGTTAACTTATTAATGAGACCTTAGCCGAAGTCAGGAAAAAAAGAACGCTCTTGTAGGTTACCTCCCATTGAGACCTATATAAAATAGTCGACTTGCTTAGCGAGGCCTTAGCTAAAGTGAGGAAAGAAGAGGTGGCTCGTGCATATTATCTCAACCGAGATATAAAATAGCCGACTCACTTGGAGAGACTTTAGCTAAAGCAAAGAAAGAGGAGGTAGCTTACGTAGGTTACCCATACCGAGACTTACATGAAATAGTCGACTTGCTTAGCAAAGCCTTAATAGAAATGAGTGAAGAAGAGATGGTTGTGGGTTATCTCCTGTCAAGACTTACATAAAATAGTTGAGATGCTTGACAAGGCCTAGGCTACAATGAGAGAAGAAGATGTGACTTATGCAAGTTACTCTTTATCAGGCATAAATCATCTCGCGAGTGAAAAATAAGTGGAAAAAGTGAGTCGACTGGTCTGTCAATGTTCTCAAAGGGAGTTATTCATATATATAAAGTATATTCATAAGGATGGACAACTCTTCTAGATAATAAATTCTTTAATAAAACTTGATTTTTAAGGATGAGGCTATTTTTCCCATCCATGTTTTCTATATTGTAAATACCTTAGCATCATTTTTATTTTATATGATAGGGACCTTTCCAGTTGGAGCCCACTGTACTAAAACTAGGTTCTTACAAAGATACAAAAACTCTTCTAAGATCTAAGCCACCTATGCAGAATGACCTCTCATTCATCTTGATATTGTAATAGAAGGTCATTTTCCTTTTATATGAAGCAAGTCTAACATAGGACTCATCTCTCATCTCTTCAAAGAGGTCTAGTTCTACCCTTCTCACCTTATTTTTGTTGATTTTGTGGAAGTGAATGCGACGAGGAGAGTGGAGTCCCAGTCCATCTAGGCTTATAACCTTAGAACTATATACTACGGACAATATGGCTTAATTGTTAGCTGTCTTTCTTGTAGTTTGGATCGCCCATAGCACATAATGGATCTCATCGAGCCAATTACCCTTAAAATTATCAAACATCTTTAAAGGGTGCACTTGATGGTCATATTAATGACTTCAACCTAATCGTTAGCTTGAGGGTGTTGTAGGATGGATAAATGCTTTTTGATAATCTGCTCTTTGCAGACTTTCTGGGTTTTTTTATTGAATTATTTTCCATTATCAGAAGCTAAAGAATTGGGATTGTTGAACCGACAATGATATTCTTCTAGATGAACTTGAAAGTGTTTGTCTCAGTTAATTTGGCAAGCGGTTCCGCCTTTACCTGCTTTTTAAAGCAGTCTATGACGAAGATGGTAACAACCATTACATCTCTCTCTCGACATAGGGACAATATGGTCTATTCTCTATTTTGGCAAAGTACCAAGGGCTAACGACCACGGTGAGGTCTTTGGAGGGCTATTTTGGAATGGTGGTAGCAAAGCATTGGCATTTATCATATTTGCATATGTGATCCAGGACATCCTTCTTTAGGGTAGGCCTAAATACCCTTACCTCAATACATTTTGAACCAATGGATAACCTCTAGCGCGGTTCTAGCATATTCATTCATAGATATCATTAAATCTGTTACTTCTCTTTGAATATATCGGAGGAGAGGCATGGAGAAACCCCATTTGTAAAGCACATTATATTGGAAGATAAGGTGTACTGCTCTGCATTTGAGTTTGTATTCCTCTTTCTAGTCATTTTAGAGGGTTTGATCTTTGATGAAGGCAATAATTTATTTTATCCAAGCTAAGGTTTCTTCAAACTACATTACTTTAGCTCTTCCACTGATGGAAGGTTGTTGTAGATGCTAAATTGGTTCTATCTATTATGACTCTGAATCTTTACAACTGGCCAACTTGATAGTCCATATTTTCATTTTTTAGCCTATAGATCTACATGAGCTCACTGCTCAAAGCGAGTTAAGAAATCTATCATTTGCTTAAGGTAGACCACAATATTCTTTTTTCTCATAGTGAAGTTTCCATTGACATGGTCTACCACGAGTTTGAAGTAACTATTTACATGCAACCTCTTTACTTGAATTTTCCATACTAAGTTGAGTCCAGATGGAGGGCCTCATATGTAATGATGTTGTTGGATGCTTTGAAACCAAAACCCCCATCGTACAATTGAGCTTATGATCCTCATGAAACATCATCACAACTTCTTTCGAAGCTCACCTCTTCGAAAGACTCATCAACAAGGTGGTGCTAGCGGGGGACTCTATGGGTTCCATCATTACCTCTATTTTAAGGGCGTGGGAGATTCAACTACAAAGTCAGCTAAGGTTTGTCCCTTGATGTAGGTCCACGACTTAAAGATGATGTTGAACTAACTCATCTCCACAGTCAACTTCATCAATCTTTTGAAGGCATCCGACTTCTGTAGCACCTACTTGAGTGGAAATCTTGTGAGTTTGTTGATCCTATGAGCTTAGAAGTAAGCCTCAAGTTTTGGAAGAGGTAATTAATAATAAGACGAGCTTCTCCTATATCAAGGTAGTAGGTTTCTTATGTGTTTTTCTTATATAGATTGAAGTTTTTTGATTGCCTTCTTTTTGTACAAGCAAGAAGCTAATGGCCTCTTCTAAAATGATTAAGTCTAACAGCAGGGCATTTTCATCTTTTGTTTGGAGAGAAAGAAGACCAAATCGATGTGGTCATTAAAGACTTGGAATGCTACTTTACGCTTCTCTCTTCATTGAAATATGTTTCTTTCTTTGAGTATCTTGAAGAAAGAAAGACACTTGTTGGTAGCTTTATAGACAAAACGATTCAAAATCATCCGTCCATTGAGACTTTACAGCTCTTTGGGTTTTCGAGGTGATTGTAGCTCTACTAATGCTTTAATCTTTTAAGTATTGGCCACAAAGTCTCTCTGAGTGACCGTGTAGCTTAGGAACTTTTTAGAGATGACATTAAACGTGTATTTATAGGGGCTCAACATCATCTTGTACCTCTTCAAAATTTGGAAAACCTCTTCTAGGTACTTGACATGATCATTAGTCTTGAGAGTCTTCACCATCACGTCTTCTACATATATCTCCATGGTCATGTCAATCTATTTGGCAAAGATTTTTTTTTACTAGCCTCTGATACGTGGCTCTGGGGTTCTTCAACTCGAAGGGTATCATCTTGTAGTAATGGTGCCTCTCTATCAATGATAAAAAAGGTGTGCTCCTCATTTAGAGGGTATATAGGATTTGATTGTAGCTACTTAGCAACTTATGTACTGTGGTTGCATCAACTGGCTGGTCAATACTTGGCAAGGAAAAGTTGTATTTAAGACATGCTTGATTCAAGTTGGAGAAGCTTATGTAGACCTTCTTCTTACCATTATACTTCAGCACTAGGACCGAGTTGGAAATCCATTTGAGACATTGTAGTACCTTATACCATCTTGGATTGAGGGGCCTCAACTTATGCCTATTTAGACAGAATTTAAGGACAAACTTAAGTGAATCACAATAAATCTTTGGATATATACAGATGATATCTTCATGCTTCCATGCGAAGACAGTCATATTTTGGAACAAGAACTCCCTACGGGATAGTCTTTGCATCTTTATTCATATTTTTTCCAATTTGAAGTACATTCTTGGGGTCTATCAAAAAGCTCTCTAGTGTTTTTATTGGGGTTCCCTACTAGTTGGTCTCAGTGACATGGGTATCCAACTCGTTAACTATTATCGCTTTAGGGATTGCTATCATTGCTACCCTTCTTTAAGGGACTTCGACCATCTTATCCTCTTCTAAGAGAGGATTTGTCATTTCTACATCTCCTCCTTCTTTAGGGACTTCTAATACCACTCATTGGCTTTTAGATAGGTTTTCCATTATAGTGGTAACTTAATGTTCATTTGAGAATTATATGTAAATTGGTGCATAGAAGTGACGATGCACCATACTTTCGAGGTTGGATGCTTGAACAATCCATGGTATGTTGACATGATGTCTACTATCAAGAATTTCATGAAGTGGCAAACTACTTGAGGTTTTTCCCTAATTCAACAATGAGAGTAATTTGTCCCTTAGGGTAGGGCTATCTTTTGTAAACCTTAACAACGAGTTCAGGGTTGGGTTTAATGGCTGATCCATCTCCATTTTATTAAAGTGGTCTCAAATCTGATGTTGATGGAACTACTGTTATCCACAAATACCTATTTTGGACCACAATGACTCTTAACACTAGAACATCACATTAAATGAAGTGGACTCTTCTCGTGTCTGCTTTCAGGAAGGTAATATGATCCAACGCTTGATGGTCGATCATTGACGATATAGTTGGTCCTAGTTGTATCCCTTACTTCTATAGCATAATTTATTTGGGGACTTTTAGATTTCCTATCTATATGAGGGCCTCCAAAGATGGTTTTTATCTCTCCAATGAGACAATACTCAATGTAGAGTGATGGTTGTACATTTGCATTTACACATCTCTAGGTTAAGATGCCTCTTCCATATGCTACCCTTTACCAATGGGTGGTATCTTAGAGAGATGCATCAGTTCCTGTTGTTGAGGCATATTATTTAGACTCGTAGTCGGCAGGTTGACTCTTGATGAAGTGTAACCTTTCCTCCTGGCCCCCAATGGCTACGTCTCCTAAAGGCTTTGGGTCTACTTCTATGGTTGGAAAAGTTTCGATAACTCTTACCACATCGGGATATTCACTAGTGTGAAGGCCATAAGTTTAGTGGCACTAATAGTAGATAGCCAAGGACCTAGGTTCTGATGTGGATATTGGGGTACACTATTTCTAACTTAATAGTATGTTAGCTAATGGGGCTCAACACCTTGGTGTTCATTACATTGTGCATTGCCTTCTCATAAATTGAAGTAGGAGGGCACTAATAGCTTTGACTCGAGGTAGGGGTAGGCATGATGTTGTTTCTGCTAGTGTCATTATTAGTTTTCCATGTTAGAGGTTAGGTTTCGACCTCATTTCCTATTGGTGGAAGTTGTCTACCACCTCTTCTATTTCAATTGTCAATAATTTCTTCAGTTATGATCTTTTCTTGGTGATACTTTACCCGTTCATCATCATAGTTGGTTACATTCTTGTTTCTAACATTCCTCCAAATAGAGCGATAATGTTCACTCCTTTGAGGGCGGAGAGAGTTTATGCATTTGACATTTTTTCATAGTTGATCATCTCATTGGTAAAGTAGGTCATGTAGCATTTTAGCGACTCACCTCTTGACGGTCTCATAGTATGGAGGCGTTGCACCGAGGCTGTCCTAGCTTGGACAAAACAAAAAAAGTGAGGGTTGCCTCTTTAACTTAGGATAGCTCCTAATGCTCTATGGGCGGAGCTTGCTATACGATCTCTTCGTTCCTCTTTGAAGGGAAGGCCCCCTTGAAACTATTAAGTTTTGTAAGTGTTGACGAGGTCCTTAGGGTCACCTCTCTCTTAATATTTGGACATCTTTTGCATTGTGAAGCTGGAGAAATGTAGGCTAACCTAATCTCATAGGAAAAAGATGTGTTTTTTATCATCATCATCACCATTCCTTTCATATGACCTCGAAGGTCTGGTCTAACCATCATTATACAGAGGTGGTAAAGTTTGCATGATGGCTGATCACTTCCTCATCCTCGGCTCGACGGCCCTTCTTTCCCATTATTTCTAGGTAGAACATTATCTTGCGGCATATCTCTAGGCACGTTGCTAGGCCTTTTCTAGGTACTCTGATTTCTAGCCTATCGAAGATATTGATAGACTGATGGTCTTCGATATTGCTTGTAAATGTGGGCTTGCATATATGGGGACTCCACTATGAGTATGTGAGACATCAACTTTCACATCTCTTTCAATGGGACTAATATCCCTTTCCCCTCTTAGGTTTTGAGGGAATCGCTTTGTACTTCTTCCTCTCCTCGCTGATTACCCCACATAACTTGTTGAGGATGTTGATAAAAGCTTAGGAAATGCACATTTGGGGCATTTGTGTACCGAACCGTGTCTCCATTTGGTGGAGAAGCTACTATATGAAAGAATTTTTTTAACTACGTTTCTTATGTTGGCCATCTTCTTAATGAGGTAGTCAGTGACTCTTCCGCCTCTTTGACGATATTAATGGAAATTTATTGCATCTCTAGCCATCAGGACCTACTTCTCAAAAACCTCTATTACCGATCTTTGCGAGTTCACATCTTGTTCTTTGTTCCGCTCATGTTTGTGGATCAAAATATCTTTTTTTTTTCTTCAAAGAGGGCTTCATTTCCTTAAGGAGCCAAGTACTTCAAAATCTTGCTCTTTTCAAGAGAAAATTCCATTTCTACAAGTGAAAACAAGGTAGACTTTTCCTTGTAATCTTTATCTCAAGAACAATTTTTTGGCACTGACTTTTCTTTTTTCAAGGATTAAAGGGCTAAAAATGGAGAAATTTTTTGGGCTCTCTTTAAAAACTTCTACTTGATCTTTCTTCAAGAACAACACTTTTTCCAAATGGTTAGATGGATTTTCCTATAGGCTTTTAGCTTATGGGATTCGGTCGTGGTTTATCTAGAGTGCTTAACTTTTTATTTAGTTCTCTCTAGAAGGATTTGAAAATCAAAGGAAAGTTAAAAAAAATTATATGTTCATTGACATTGACAGCTTGTGGATATATTGACTCTCGATAAAATGTGATCTTGACAATGCTTAGCCCTTTAGTTCTAATAATTGCAAAGTTATTCCCTAGCTTCTTTCGTTATATTATCTATAGTCCTTAAGTACCTGTAATTGCAAAATAAGCCCCATAAAAATTATTTATTCAATTTAAGTCCTCATTTGACTTTGACTTCGACTTTGACCAATTGAATTTTTTTATTTTGACTAGAGAACTTTGACTTTGACCATGAATGAATCGGGTGTAACCATTTGTGCTAATCATCATTGCTTGATATGGTAATCAAGGCTGAAATTTGCATCAAGATTGTCTAGAAGAAGTGTTCGTACGTCTTACCTCAAGTCTTGAAATTTGCGAAAGATAGCCAATAACAATCTTATAGTCATTACCTATGAAGTTATATTTTTCTCCTTAAAAAATCTGCCCCTTTTACAAGTGTTTGCTCAGTAATGTAAAATCGTTAAACCATTTCTGTTTCCCATAGATTAATTCATACTAGATGCTTTCTATAATTTTGTTTGTTTATCAATGAATAACAACAGTTTCGCAATATTAACAATAAACATATAGTTATATGTAGTTTTCATTGTGTTTACCAAACATTGACCTCTTTAGGAATATTGATATGCACAAAAGAACTTTGGTAAGTGTTTTACATGCTAATCTAGGCTTTTGAACATGCTTCACATTGATGGCTTGAATGGATTCTACTCAATTCACTATACATATTGATTTTATACTTAAATCCCGACTAGGATAAATTGAGCATAAAAGAAGGGATTTGGAGCATAGTTGAGGGTTAAAGGATGATAAATAAAGTGGGGACTTGATGTGAAGCTTTTGAAATGCTAATTGGATGAATTACAAGCTTTAAGGACCAAATTGAAATTTGGAGAGTTTGGAATTAAAAGTGATTAAATAAAAACTTGGAGGTCAACTTGAACATTTTCGAAACTTGATTGTCATAACCAACCATAAAATGCATGTTGTGGCCATAGCTAGCTTACAGGACTGTTGTGGTGTAACTTATATTGGGTAATTGGAGTTTTGGTTGGAGTGATCTTGGAAAGATCAAAATTATATTGGGCTTGGGGTTTTGGGTGAAAAAAGACTTTGGATAAGTCATAAGATGATTTTGGGACTCTTAGAATTATCATCGCCATGGTTGCAATGCCTAGGTACCATCGAAAGCTTTGGAAGCTATTTTATCCCCCAAAAAATGCCACAGCACTTGTACTACCACTCACTTAATGTGAGTCTACCGTTTGAGCGATGAGCGGCACTCGTTTACTGCCACGATGGAGGTTAAGCAACATATTAATCCAACCTAGGCCCGTTTCACGTTCTAATGCATTTTCTCTACTAATAATTCATCTACAACTCGATTTTTATGGCTTATATATAAGCTACCTTGTATTGAGATAAAACATTCACGAAACATCTTGAAAGGTTTAGATCTTGATTGTAACACATTCATTATTGATTCATGGAGAAATGCTCCTCATTTGCCCATGGTTTTTTCACATTTTGGGTTTCCACACTAAATCCAGTGTTCTTGTTTTGTGTTGTTATTTAATCTTGTTATTATCACGAGCAAATTCATAATAAACTGGTATTAGAGCGAGGCTGATCTTTCACATGGTAATGATGAAATACGATATTTCGCTATTGAATCGCAATGCAAGATTTACTCTATGGCAGGTAAATATGCAAGAAGTTCTCGCACAAATGGATTTGGAGGAATCCATGTTAGGCTTTAAAAAAATGTATTCTACCTAGATACAGGATGAATAGGAACATAGGGATCGGAAATTCCAATAAAAAATTCATCTTCATCTATGAAATCAAATTCTTTAGGATGTTCTAAAGGAGAAAAGTGCTGCTAAGTTATGATTGAAATTGGAGGAGCTTTGTATGACAAAGGGTTTGACCAATAAGTTACACTTGAAACATCAATTGTATTCTCACCGGATGTCTGAAGGTACACCCATAGAAGATCGCTTCATTATGTTCAAAGAAATTGTGACTGATATAATAACGTTGGAGATTAAGTATGATGATGAGGACTTGACTTTGATGTTGTTATGTTTGTTGCCGCCATCATATACAACTTTTAGAGATACTATTATCTACAGTCATGATACTCTCACTGTTGATGATGTCTATGATGCTTTATTGTCAAATGAGAAGATAAAGCATCCTACACTTGGATCTAGGAGTCAAGCTGAAGGCTTGGTTGTTTGTGGAAAGAATCAAGATAGGAATCTAGATAAAAATATGAGGGATGGATCGAAATCTAGACATACAGAGAAAATATGTTATTATTATAAGAAGAAAGGGCATATCAGAGCTGATTGCTACTCTTTGAAAAATAGAAATAAAGCCGCTGGTGTTACTGATAAAGGAAAGTAACCTATAAGTACAGCGGAGGCGGATATTTTGGATGATGGACAAGTAAAAGAGAGCTTTTTATGATTTCTAAAATTGGTTCCAAACCTTGTAAGGATTGGGTTTTTGACTTGGCATGTATTTTTCATATGTGTCCTAACAAGTGCTAGTTTACAACATATGATAGAGTTTCGAGAGATGTAGTAATTATAGAAAACAATGCGTTGCAAAATTATTGGAATTGGTACAGTTATAATTAGAATGTTCGATGGGGCTGTAAGAAAAGTTACAGATAGATGTAAGGCACATTCTAGAATTGAAGAGGAATCTCATATCTTTGAGTACCTTTAACTCAAAGGGGTATAGATACATTAGTGAAGGTGGAGTTTTGAAGGTGAGCAAATGTGCTTTTGTTGTTATGAAGAGAGATAAGAGCTCTACTCAATTTTACATTTTGCAGGGTTCCACAGTTACATGTGATCAATGGTTTCTACTTCTTCTTTGATAGATAAAGAAGTTACAAAACTTTGGTATATGCGGCTTGAGCATATAAGTGAGAATGGTATGACCGAGTTGGGTAGAAGGGGACTTTTTGATGGACATAAGATCAGTAAAATGAATTTTTGCAAGCATCGTGTCTTTGGGAAACAAAAAAGATTCAGTTTTAGTAAAGGAAGATACAACATGAAAGGAACATTTGAGTATTTCCATCCAGATCTTTGGGGACCAACTAGGGTGCCTTCTAAATGAGGTACTTATTATTTGTTGACAGTGATTGATGAATTTTTTTAGAAAAATCTGGGTATTTTTCTTGAAACAAAAGATACAAGTGTTTGCTACCTTCAAGGAGTGGAAAAAAACTATTGGAAAGTAAACTGAAAAGCAGGTTAAACGTCTATGCATAGATAATGGGCTGGTGTTTTATTCAGGTGAATTCAATAGCTTCTGTAGGGATGAAGGCATCTTGAGACACTTGACTATGCTTAAAATTTCACAATAAAACGGTGTGACAGAACATATGAATAAAACTTTGATGGAAAAAGGTTCGTTGTACGCTTTCAAATTCTGGGTTGCCTAAGACTTTTTGGGCTAAAGCTACTTCAACTTGTTTTCTGATTATTCGCTCACCCTCAATTACCATTAAGAAAAAGTTACTGAAAGATGTAAGGTTTGGTAAACCTTCTTGCTATTCTAATTTGAAAATATTTAGGTGGACTATTGATACTCATGTGAATATTAGGAAGTTGGAGCATAGGTCTAGAAAGTGCATCTTTATTGGGTATAAATCAGGTGTGAAGGGATATAAATTATGGTGTCCTAAAACAAGAAATGTGGTGATTAGTAAAGATGTAGTGTTTGATAAATTGGTATGGTTCAAAATTTGCCCCATGGGGATTATTGTAAAATTGATCAACAGGATCAAAATATTCAAGTGGAGTTGGAGATTACCTCAGAAGAGAGATCGAAGGCTTCAGATCATTCTAGTTCAGAGTGACAGAGAGTAATATTTTGCTTACTTTACCTACATCATCAGCAGCACCACAATATTCAATTACTAAGGATAGACCTCGCAAACAGATTTGGTAGTTTATGCATTGGTTGTGCTGACAATATTGATTCCACTAAAGATCATGCTTCATACATAGATGTAGTCAGTTGCAGTGATTCTTGCAGATTTTTGATTGCGATGCAACCATTTGGGGATACAAGGGCCCGACTTAATCTTGCTCTGTAAGATTTGAACCCACGACATCGGGTTTTGAGATTGAGTCACTTAATAAAAATAGCACATATAACTTGGTGAAATTATCTAAGGAAAAAAAGGTTGTTCACTGGAAGTAAGTGTTCAAAAGAAAGGAAGAGACAACATGAGTTAAAGATGCTAGATATAAGAGTAGATTAGTAGTTAAAGGTTACAGTCAAATTCCAAGTGTTGACTTCACAGATGTGTCCTCACCAGTTGTAAAACATAGAGCTTTTCTTGGCGTTCTAGCTAAGGATGAATTGGAGCTTGAACGGATTTCAAGAAAAAAAAATTGCATGGAGAACTTGACAAGAACATTTACTTGCAACAACCAGAAGGATTAATAGTTACTGGAAATGTGGACTATGTGTGCTTGTTGAAGATGTCTTGTACGGACTGAAGCAGTACCAAGGCAGTGGTATAAGAGGTTCGATTCGTTCATAACTACTTATAACTTTATTAGGAAAATTTATGATAGTCGTGTATACTTCAGAAAGTGTGATGATGAGTCGATTACATATCTACTATTGTATATTGATGCCATGCTAATAGCAACGAAGGATAAAGCAAATGTCAAAAAGGTAAAGGCTAAAATTAAGGAAGAGTTTAAGATGAAAGATTTGGGAGCAGCAAAGAAGATCCTTGGTATGGAGATCTTGAGGGATACGAAAGCTAGTAGATCGTATTTGAGTTAGAAGGGGTATATTGAGAATTTACTGTACAGTCTCAATATGTTGAATGCAAAAGTTGTCGTACACCTTTGGCTACCCACTTTAAATTGTCATCTAGCTTGTGTCTTCAATCAATTAAAGATATAGATTATATGTCTTGAGTTTTTTATTCAAGTACAGTCAGTGCAATTAGTAGAAAAATGATAAATCCTAGCAACGAACATTGGAAAGCAATGCAGTAGATATTTAGATACTTGAGGGGCTCTACTAATGCTTGCTTACATTTTGATAGAAATACATA
The DNA here is from genome assembly GCA_903798235.1 of Fraxinus ornus. Classification (NCBI taxonomy): domain Eukaryota; kingdom Viridiplantae; phylum Streptophyta; class Magnoliopsida; order Lamiales; family Oleaceae; genus Fraxinus; species Fraxinus ornus. Next base: position 24,458 of record CAIGRF010280911.1, on the reverse strand, counting down.
TGGAATCAGATACATGGCAAATCCTAGAAATGAACATTGGAAAGCAGTGCAGTCAATATTATGATACTTAAAGAGCTTTACTAATGCTTGTTTGTATTTTGGTATAAATATCGATGGAATCATTTGGTACGTAGATTTAGATTATATAGGAGATCTTGATAAAAGAAAATCACTTACAGAGTATGTATTTTCCCTTGGAGGTTGTATTATCAGCTGGAAGGCTACTTTGCAAAATATAGTAGCATTGTCTACAATAAAGGCAGAGTACATGGCTATTACAGAGGCATATAAGGAGGCTATGTGGTTGAGAGATTTAGTTGGTGAAACCTGTGAGGACTTGCAGATTTTCTATAGTGTATTATGATAGTCAGAATTATATCTTTCTGACTAAGGATCAAATGTTTCACGAGAGGACTAAGAACATTAATGTGAGGTATCACTTTGTGCATGATGTGATTGCTAGTGGTGATATTGTAGTGAGCAAGGTTGACATCAAGGAAAATCTCCTGATATGATCACAAAACCACTTCCATTGCTAAGACTGAGCATTGTTTGAACTTAGTTGGTGTTTGTCATTACTTTAGCCCATTGGGGATTTGTTTGGAAGAGGTGGAGTGGTGTTTGTTTTGCAAGAGTGTTTGGACTTTCTTGTTTTACAATTTAATTAAAGGTGGAGATTGTGTAGTATGACCCAAATTCTATTGGGTAATTGGAGTTTTATTTGAAGTGGTTTTGGAGAGATCAACATTTATATTCTTATAGTTTATTTTGAGCATATAAACTACAACTATTTGTAGAAAATTTAATTTTCTTTTCACAAGGGCATTTTATGTATATCAACATCATTTTAAAAGATATATGACTCAAAAAACAGATAGGGGTGTGTATGTGACACTCTGAGTTAGTGATAAGGTGGTTAAGCCATCTCCAACCTTTAGTACTAAATTGGTAAAACTTTCACACTAGTTGGTGCAACTATTAGACCAAATGAATAATGTTTTTTATTCTTTATTTTTTAATTCCCAACATTTAATTTATTTCATAAATAATTAGATCACAAATTATATTACTATTGAAATTATTAATTAAGAATTATATTTAACTAACTAAAACATTGCATTTATTAATAAATTAAAAAAAGCATTATACTTAATACCACATTTAAAAAAAAATTTAAATTTAAAATAAATAATCAAATGTTATTTGAAAATAATAAAAGAATTTTAATAATTATAAATAAAGTTAAATCATTAAGTAATAAAATGATATAGAAAGGATATTATTAAAATTAAAATTTGTTGTAGTATAAAATGAAGGGCAAAATAGGAATTATAAAACATTTCTAAAAATCAAATATTTGGTGCAACACTATTCATCACCAAATTGGTGGGGTGGATTTTTAAACATGAGGGATATGTATGATATTTTCATTAGGTACATGGGTGTGTGATTTTTCTATTTTAATTATAAACATATAGTAGAATGATAATTTTGCGTCTTTTAATATTTGAATCTTACAAGTCAAATAAGTTTTTTATTTTTTATTTTTTTATGGGAAAATAATTCATTCATGAAGGCAATTAGCATTAAGAAAGGTTACAATAGTGTTTATCAATGAAAATAACATTTTCAATTACTAAAGGGACACTATGCCACCAAAGTACCATATCTTGAAGGGGCCATGCATGTCGTGCCAAGTAGTGAGCAGCTTGGTTACTAACTCTATTGTAGTGATAGAGGTTGCAATGGGGGAATCGTAACATGAGCTCCTTTATTTCAGCTACTAGGGGCCGTATTGATGCTAACGTTAAGGCCCTGTCTGGGCTAGCTATTTTCTCATATTTTCCTTCAAAATCTAACCGTTGGGGCTGCAACGGTCCAAAAAGGACAAGAAGCAGAAATACAAATGTTTCCACAATTTTCCCTTTCTACCCTCCAGTTGGCTCTGGCTAGTAAACACAACCCACCTACCACACGCATTCCCCAACCACCACAACTTTACTCTTCCCTTCATCCTTCACCTCAAACAAGATTCCATTGGTTTTTCAGGTCCTTCAATAATCGGTTGCAGTAGGCAGAAGTTTCCGACCATTTTTTGGGACAAATTGTTCAAAAGTCTGTTAGCTGTCGGGTTGGCCCAGAATTTATAGCAACGGACGTGCCCAACTGTTGAACTCAGCCTGCAGCCTACTTCTACGTACGCTTGGGTTCTTCTACGTAGAAGCCTTCTTCAGCTAGTCAAATTACAATTTTGAAGTTTTCCATTTCGAGTTGGAAGTTCGATTTTTTATTTCGAAACGTATTTTGGGTTAATTTTTGCTGCTGTTGTGGTTTGCGATCTAATTTAGAATTATAGCTGGTAAATAAAATTCATAGCGTCTGGTGTAGTGATTGTTTGTGGGAATTAGAATCATATAATGTGATTATGCAACTCAATTGATTTGTAGTCGATTTTCCATGTTTTCTGCAATTTGCTCAATGGCTTTTGGTGTCAAACTGTGTTTTTATGATTTTTTCTTTTTTGCCTTCTTTTCGTTCGAAGCTGTTGCTCCGTGCTTTAATCGGCCCGTTTCGTTGCTTCAATCGTCTTCTTCAGTTTACAGTTCAACAATTTTGCGAACCCGATGGATCCATTGGAACCGTCTTCGGTAAGGATTTCTTCCATTTCAAATTAACAGTGAAATAGCTGCCACGTTTATTAATTAATTCTATTGTGATTGACCAAAATTTTATTTTCTTCTACGACTATCGCAGAATTACCAACATGGTCACTCTTCGACCTCGACCGACCCTTCGGTTTACAACCATAGGGTGCCACGTAAGAATGCTATTGGGAATGCATATGAGACCAACATCTTCGTGACTGCCTGCGATTCTGTTATCGCTGACGGACACAAGAACGACAAGTACTTCACCAAGCACAGCTGGGACACATTAATTAACATGTTCAACACCGCTTCTGGCCACGACTGGAACAAACAACAGCTGAAAAATCAATGGGATGCCTTCCGAATGAAACACAAGTGAATCGAAGAATTGTTCAACTACATTGGTATCTCTTACGACCCATCTACTAGCAAGATTGGCACCTCAGATGAGTAGTGGGCTCGAAAAATTAAGGTACCATTGTGCCCTTAACCAGATGATCATTACTCAGATTTTTTGTACCGTCATTATATTCGGTTCGCTGTCATTTGAGTGCTGTGTATTGGATGTGCATAATTTTGATAGTCATTTCTTTTCATACTTCAACAGGAGAACAAAGAATATAAGGAATTTAAGGACAAAGATTGTCGGGAGGTGTATCGATACAAGGCGTTGTTCGGGGATGTTTTCGACTTCGATAAGTACGTAGTAACTCTGAGTAAGCTATATTGCACAGGCTTCACAATGTTCGAAGATAGTGTTAATGAAGATCACCGTGATGAGATACCGGTGGATATAGAGAGTAGTGGCTCCAGTGACTAGGGTGTCGAACCAGCACCGACAAGAATGGATATGTCAGGCCCGTACAATGGTGATAAATGGAAAGCATCTAGAGATTGGGGGAAGGAGAAGAAGAAGAAGGTTTCTGCCCGGGACGTGTCCTATTCAGTGGATTGTGTGACCATAGACAACGAGAAAGTGGCTGCCAAAATTGACCAGTTCATTGGACCGGCTATCTTCGACTCGAAAGCATGCTTGGAGGAGTTATTGGCCACGGGTCGACTGCAGAAGGGAACCAATTTGTACTATTGGACGTGCTCATTCCTCAAGGATAAACGTAACATGGAGATCTTGGACATGCAAGACGATGCGACGTGGAAGTTCGGATGGGTGGAATGGAGCTGGCAAGAGTATAGACGAGGACATAAAAGCTGATGTCTACGGTATCGAATGTTGCGTGGAGAGTCATGTTGCATTTTCTTCAAATTTTGTGGGTATTTTAATTTTTATGTTTTCTGTCGTAATTTTTAGATTAAAACATTTTCGTATGATGTCCTTTTTTGTTTTTGAATTGATTTCCAGTAGGACAATCAAATCAACTGTTCACCATGCTCGAAAACATTATCTTGTTGACTCCAGGTTCGTGCATCGACCTGGGTACATGACGCCATATAAGGGTTCAGATATATTGTACCACTTCCAGCAATTTTACGACGACGTGATTGGTCGCAAGCTCAACTTCAGAAACGCACGGGAAAAGTTCAATTTTAGGCACTCATCGTGCAGGAACGTCATCAAACGTGCGTTCGGCGTGTGGAAAAGTCGATGGAAAATACTCGATCGGATGCCAAGTTATAATTTTAAAGTGCAAACAGCTGTTGTCATTGCAACTATGGGAGTTCACAACTTCTTGCGACGAGCAGGTGTGGTGGATGAAGCGGAGACGGACCTCGACGCAGCGGAGGTGGACCTTCCAGACGAACGGGAGGAAGTTGCAGCCGAAATGCATACACCGGAAACCCAACGAAATAAGTGGGATATGTTCCGAGATTACTTGGCGCATCAATTTTGAAAAATATTTTTTATTCATAATTTTTTCCCCGAAAAATTAGCGATGTCGTTATGTGGTGCTATTTTTGAAAAATGCAGTGAAAATATGTGAAGATGTTTCCTTCCACCAATTGTCTTGAGGCTAAAAAGTTTTGTGATATAAAGAAAAAAGTGTTGACATTAAAACTGGTTGTGAACTAAAGAGAAAAAACGTTGAGCAATAAGACAAATGAGAAGCGAAAAAACTTGAGCACGTGGACCCCACTGTTGAACCAATTTTGTAGAGAAGTCAAGATGTTCTGCACAATCAATTCAAATTTTCTTATGGGATGAGGGCATTTATGGAAAGTGGCTGCATTTTTAATTAACATATTCCTACCCACTGTACATGAAAACGGATGGAAAAGCAATTCTTGAAATTGGGGTAATCCCTCCCAGACAGACACTAAGACTAGTTTGTTGATTTCATTTACAAGAAACAAGCAATCGCTCTCCACCAGTAACTTAGGAATGCCCAGGTTGAGACATAGTTGCAATTCTCTCACAATTGTTGCCGCTTCAAGGATATAGTTTTCAGAGCCACTAGCAGAAATAACTACTTCTCCTTCATGATTTCGAAGAATAATACCCAGTCCCGCCTTATTAAAATCGAAGAACAAAGCACCATTAACATTCAGCTTGAAGCCATTATTTTTGAAGAAGGCTCGATTCAGTTGCAATTTGTTGGCTAAGGCAGTGGCGATAACTTGTTGAGGTAGGAGATCAATCTGATCATGGATCATATTATTTCGCCAGTACGAAAAGCCCCAAGTAGTAAGTAAAAAGTCCATGAGAGCATCCTTTGATATTGTTGACAATATATCAGTAGCTGCTTGCATGAAACCTCCTGGATAATTTTTATATTGTAATACCAAGAATAGATTGGTAAGGTGTTGATGGATAAAGGGAGAATGAAGTAGGACATGGCATAAATCTTCCACTTCGTAACCATAAAAACAGTATTGGGAAGCAATATGAATTTTTCGGCGAAGTAGATTTTATTTTGATGGCAAACTTTCTTGACAGGCTCTCCATACAAAGACCTTTATTTTTTGAGGAATTTTCAGCCGCCACATCGTATCCCAAAATTTCTTCTTCTCAGCAAAATTCGAATAGTTGCAGAGATCTGTAGTTAGGCAGGTTTTGAAGAATCTGTATGCGCTACTCACGGAGTAGATACCATATTTCTCGTGTTCCCAAAACCATACATCCCCTTCTCTCAAAACATTTGGTTGTAACTTCAAGATAGCCTCAACCATTTTTGGATTGAATAGAGTTCCGAGCTTTTCCAAATTCTACTACCCCAAGTTGAGATCAATTAGTGTGGAGACTGGACAATCGAGTTGTTGTCTATAGATGCATTGAAAATTAGTCCCTAATTCTTTGCTCAATTTTGTTGCCTCATGGATCCATCTATCATTGAGAATATGTATGGTACTTCCATTTCCCATTATCCATCTTCCTCCCTGTATCAAAAGATTTTTAGCCTCCCAAATTCCACGCCAAGCATAGGAGGGATTACCACCTAAAGATGCCTTCAATACATTACCATCGAAAAAGTAGCAAGGCTGAATATTTTTTTTGAACCAAGCTATCCCTGTGGTACAAGAGCCTCCAAGCTTGTTTACCAAGCATGACCAAAGTAAAAATCTCCAGCTCCTTAAAGCCCATGCCCCCTATGGATTTCGACTTACACATTATCCCAAGAAAGCCAGTGAATTTTCCTTTCCTCCTTCCTTTGGCCCCACCAAAATTCAAGTTCAGTGCAAAATGTGGAGGGGAGTTTGAAACAACTCATAACATAGGAGGGTATTACTAAAGCCACTGATTTGAGGAGAACTTGTCTTCCTCCTTGGGAGAACATACTACTTTTCTATTCTTGCAATTTTAGCCAGACTTTATGTTTTATTTCAGAGAATGCTCGAGATTTAGATCTTCCGACCATAGGTGGTAATCCAAGATACTTTTCATTGATGCACTTGCGGAACGTTCCATAGGGCCATAATTAATCGCTGATCATCTTGCTTTACATTAACACTGAATACCATTGCAATTTTATCTCTATTAAGTTGCTGACCGACGCCTCTTCATAAGTACTTAGGATAGCCTGCAATTGAGTAGTAGCTGATTCATTTGCTTCACAAAAAATCAAGTTATCATTCGCAAAGAGAAGGTGATTCATTCTTGGAGCTCCCCGGCATATACGAATACCAGTTACATGATTTTTCCTTTCAGCTTCCTTCAATAGACTAATCAATCCTTCGGTGTATAGAAGAAATAAGTAAGGAGAAATATGATCTCCTTACCTTAAACCCCTAGAATGCAAAATATGATCGATTGGAGAGCCATTAATGATGATCAAAAAAGATGTGGTAGTGACGTACTTCATCACCTGATTAATAAAACTTCCATGAGAGCCCAATTTGTGCATAACCGATTCAAGGAAGTACCATTCCACTCTGTCATAGGCTTTGCCCATGTCAAGCTTAAGGGACATGTAACCCTTCTTCTTTCTCTTTAAGAAATGGAGCACTTCATACGCTACAAGTACGTTGTCTAAAATAAGTCTCCCTTTAATGAAGGTTGATTGTGTTTTCGAGATCACCATAGGAAGCACTTGTTTTATCCTATTCGTCACAACCTTGGAGACCAACTTATAAAGGACATTACAGAGGTTGATGGGTCTGTAATCCTTGACTCTTTGGGGATTTTTTTTCCTAAGAATAAGTGTAATAAATGTATGATTCACAAGTAAGACAACATTAGTTATAGAAGGGCCAATATGAGGCCAACACTTTTGGAAAAAAAAGGAGGCATACCGAACATGGAGCCTTAATAGGATACATTTCCTACAGTGCCTGAGAGATTTCAGTTACTGTGAAAGGTTGAGTCAGCTCATCGTTCATATCAGTAGTGACTCTACTTTCCATGTTGGTCAGAACAACATCTTGATTTCTGGAGCTAGTAGAGGCGAACAGATTAGAAAAATAGTTGATGATCAACCGCTCGCACACTTCTCCCTCCTGCCAGGACCCTTGATCATCCAATAGTTTTGTAATAGAATTTTTTTCCTTCTTTGGGAGGCTTTTGCATGGAAGAAACGTGTGTTCTGATCTCCTTCTTTGAGCCAAACAGCCTTTGATCTTTGTTTCCACATGATCTCCTCTCTGTCCATCCAAGTTTGCAGTTCTTCGGCAGCTTTACGAAGATCATTGGTGTTAATAGTTATTGGATTCTTATTTTGGATTTGAGCTAGCTTTGATCTGGCTTTCTTAAGCTTCACCTGTACTTTGTCGAATGTAGTTTGGTTCCAAGATTGAAGGTGAGTGCTGCATCAGCTGATATTCCTCTTGATATTTCAGGTTTTGAGAGCTGGTTTCAGACCACTGGTTTAACAAAATGTTGGAGCATTCGGTTTCACCTAGCAACATTGATTCAAAACGGAATGGTGTAGGTCCTTTTAGTGTTTGATTAACACCATCAAGATGAATCCAAATTGGAATGTGATTTGAGTATGTTGTTGAACCATGGGTGATGGAGGCATGTGCATAAAGACAACACGATGAATCATTTACATAGAAGCGGTCCAACCTTTCGAATATTTTTGCACTGTCATGTCTTCCATTATACCATGTGTATTTAGGGCCCTTGAATCCGAAGTCCTGGAGCTCACAATCAAAGAACGTCTATTTGAAATCTTCAAGTTGCTGCCTAGGTCTATCTCGACCTCCCCATTTCTCTTCATTTGATAAAATTTCGTTAAAGTTGCCAAAGATAAGCCATGCATCTGTAGAGTCTCTCTCTAATTTCCTTAATAAATTCCATACCTCCATGCGTTTACATATCTCAGGGTGGCCATAAATTCTAGTTAGAAACCAGCTACGTTGGGGCACTTCAATTTTAGCATCAATGTGGTTTTTGGAGTAACTTAGAACAGACAAAAGAATCTCAGATTTCCAAAGAAGAGCAATACCACCACTGCGTCCTACTATCTCAACATTAAAACAATCATAGAATTTTAGTTTAACTCGAAAAAATTCCATATTTGTGTCATTTAATTTTGTCTCTTGTAAGAACAAAACATCGGTTGAGAACAAATAAGTTGACTAACGGTGAAATGAACAAAATCCATCCATTTCAATGAATGTCACATATTCTTCAACGGTTAAGAACCATCTCATCCAGAAATGGTAGGGAACGGATGTTCAAGTGACCCTACAGGTTGGGGTCATTTCACGTAATTTACACTAAAATAAATATTGTGAATATATTGTTTTACCTACACAATTAATAATACTATGTATCATCATAGAAGTAAAAACGTATTTTATTGTTAATACATAAGAGATCATTATATTTCTTGTCCGTTTTTAGTAATTGTATGCAAGGCACAAAAGTAAATCATTTTTTAACCAAATGCTCAAATGGTGATATTGAAACATACAATAATTCTTAAAACCAAAAAAAAAAAAAAATGTTATTGATTCTTCTCAAAGGTTATTATTTTTATTATTTTTTTAAGATAGTTAAAGTTGATTTGCTTAAAAACTTGAGCAATACCAAATCAAGCATAAACAATTATTTCAACTGCAGTCACTGTAAATTCAGGAATGGAAAAGCTAAGGATCAAGGAAATGGAAGTGTTGGTATTTGATGTAATTGACAAGTCTGTGAATAAAATGGACTAAAATTAATATATTGTAAAAGTCAAGGAGTTAGTTGCAAATAGTAGAAATTGTGTTATATTAGGTTCAAGAATGGAAAAGGAGGAAAAACGGCGCGGGAATCTCGTTAGAGTATCGCCATAAGTTAGCTCGAGCGTCAGAAACATCAATACTGTCGCTCGTCTGTCACTTTGCCTTTGACAGCCCGTCGCTCAACAGTCGCCCAGCCTTCGCTTGAGCGACAATGTCATCTGAAAAATTTTAATTCGCGTTTTAAGGCTTTTTGTCCGCCCATTCAATCCCAAAACCTAAACTATAAATACTAAACGCCTCTGAACGTAAATTCCCAGGTTGATCATTGTGCAAATACATATTCTTCTTTGATTGTTTCTTGTGGTGAAAACATCAAATCCATAATTCAAATACAAAACTGTAGTTTCCTACATATCTGTCATAATCTGAAGATCAAGGGAGGGTGATTGAAGTTCCAGTCGGTGAAAAATATGGAGTTCTTCCTTGATCCACAGGAGATAGACGAATTGATAAAGGTGGGAGTTGCTGCAGGATCGCACAATCCAGGAGGGCTTTGAAAACTATAATTGGGAGTGGTGCAGGAGAACGAAATTCATGAGAGCTGTAGAAATTACAGACAGGAGGTCAAAAAGTACTAGTGGTAGTCGTGTCTGACGGACTGTAAGTTCTAATTCGTTTATAGTGGATTGTTGACTGAAAATGTGTCCGAAGTTTTTACCCAATTGGGTTTTCTCCATAAGCATTCATGGTGTTTATTTATTGCTTATATTGAAACATACAATAATTCTTCAAACAAAAAAAAAATGTTATTGATTCTTCTCAAAGGTTATTATTTTTATTATTTTTTTAAGATAGTTAAAGCTGATTTGCTTAAAAACTTGAGCAATACCAAATCAAGCATAAACAAGTATTTCAACTGCAGTAACTGTAAATTCAGGAATGGAAAAGCTAAGGATCAAGGAAGTGGAAGTGTTGGTATTTGATGTAATTGACAAGTCTGTGAATAAAATGGACTAAAATTAATACGTTGTAAAAGTCAAGGAGTTAGTTGCAAATAGTAGAAATTGTGTTATATTAGGTTCAAGAATGGAAAAGGAGGAAAAACGGTGCGGGAATCTCGTTAGAGTATCGCCATAAGTTAGCTCGAGCGTCAGAAACAGCAATACTATCGCTCGTCTGTCACTTTGCCTTTGACAGCCCGTCGGTCAACTGTCGCCCAGCCTTCGCTTGAGCGACAGAGCCATCCAAAAAATTTTAATTCGCGTTTTAAAGCTTTTTATCCGCCCATTCAATCCCAAAACCTAAACTATAAATACTAAACGCCTCTGATCGTAAATTCCAAGGTTGATCATTGTGCAAATACATATTCTTCTTTGATTGTTTCTTGTGGTGAAAACATCAAATCCATAATTCAAATACAAAAATGTAGTTTCCTACATATCTGTCATAGTTCTGAAGATCAAGGGAGGGTGATTGAAGTTCCAATAGGTGAAAAATATGGAGTTCTTCCTTGATCAGGAGATAGACGAATTGATAAAGGTGGGAGTTGCTACAGGATCGCACAATCCAGGAGGGCTTTGAAAACTATAATTGGGAGTGGTGCGGGAGAACGAAATTCATGAGAGCTGTAGAAATTACAGACAGGAGGTCAAAAAGTACTAGTGGTAGTCGTGTCTGACGGACTGTAAGTTCTAATTCGTTTATAGTGGATTATTGACTTGCAAAGTGCCCGAAGTTTTTACCCAATTAGGGTTTCTCTGTGATCCTTTCTTGTGTTTATTTATTACTTTCATAACTGCAGTATTTCAATATAGGAAAAATTGAATTGTTTGATTAATCATCTAGACATAATTAATAGTGACTTGTTGTTAATTAATTATTAAGTTTTTAATTCTGCATAATCACCTATTCACCATCCTCTAGATGTAGTTTGGGTCGAATCTCATTATTTCAATTGGTATCAGAGCCTTATTTCGATTCCTGACCCTTAATTAATTCTAGATGAGTCAGTCCTTGTCGTGCCTCCGTTTTTTGACGGAAGCAACTATGTTTATTGGAAAGTTCGAATGAGAGCCTTCCTGAAAGCATTGGATGAGCATATTTGGATCATCGTTTAGACTGGGTGGACTGCACCTTCAACCAGTGTTCTGGTGTAGTTACACCCATTAATATTTCACTTTGGACTAAAGATGATTTATTATATTTTTTATGTTATTAAATTTGTTGTGTTAATTGATAATCAATCTATACACATATAGTTCGTTTTTTCCCAACAATCTAAAGTCGTGTGATATGATATGTGCGTAGCTTCTTCGTTCATCATGTAAGTAGTTATTTCGATTTACAGTATTAAAACTTATGTTTAGTACTTTGAAAACATGCACGTCAATACGAATATCATGAAAACTGGTTAGTACTCACCAATCAGAAGAAAATTAGAGGGACATTCAGATTGATTCAGCCATAAGTAAGCTATGAAATATCAAATGAGATTTAGAGCTTAAGAAACAAGAGTTGCTGCAGAATCACCAACTTGATGCAATTTTTGATCATATAAATGGAGATATGACAATTAAAAAACTCTTGCTTGTCTAATGTGCTATATGATGAAATCTTGAGATTTTGTATATATATCAATGGATATTTTATATATCATACTTGAGGTAAATTCTTGCTTTAGATTGAATATAAATTTGTAAAAAATTTGCTAGTTGTATTTTGCATTCTCGTAAAGGAAAGGGCTGTTGGTAGGAAAATAATTTTGGGTGTTATTGCTGGATCTTCTGAAGGGCCTAACCTTTTGCGAATTGCATTTTAAACTCTTAAACTTTTGTGATAAATCTATTTGTAACTATTATTTATGCGAGAATTAAGTGTTTCTGAAGTGCAATAGCTCTATAATCATAATAATCATTACAACAAAACTTTTTTTTTCAAACTCATTTTGAACCACAAATTCTCACAATAAAATATTATGTACTTAAATTCAAAACTTTTTCTTACTTTTTAACTATATATTCTTCAAAAAATTACTATTCTAAAACTCATTTTTCCAAAAAACAAAATTCATTTTAATGATTGTCAAACAGAGAATAGAATTCATATACTCTATGTTCACAAATTAACCGGTAGGTACACGCTCTTATACCCCTTGTTAGAAACTAAGCCATACAATTTGCTTTTATACCACTTGCTAGAAATTAGAGACAAGATATAGGCAATGTGAAAATAACAATTACAAGAACATAATATTTACGCGAGAACTCAAGACAGGAAAAATCAAGGGCAAAGGTTGAGAATTCGCTATATCATTATAAGGAGTTACAATACGTTGTGCTAGATCCCACAAGACTCTCTTTCGATATCTCTATCTCCGAGTCTCTCTCTATTAATTTGGACCCCTAGATAATTCTCCGACTCAATAAATATGTGTAGTACACCCCATGTTTATAATACAATAATCCTTAGCATACTATGAGAATTAATACTATGAAGAGTCTAATATAAACTGAAATTCTAATACAACATGTAAAATCTATAACATAGTACTTGAGTTGAAATAGGAGAGAAAAATTGCCAAAATTGCCAACCCTTCTCCTTATCCATCTTAAACTCCTTCAAGGCATCTTCAAGTTATTACCAACTCATAATAGTCCTAAACGTATTTCCAATCAAATGCTCAACAAGAATTTTATTCAAAACCTAGTTTTAAAATCCACATTGACACGAATTCCGCTGCGCTTAGCTCTTCAACAAACTCAAAACAATTCTCCAAACAGAACATTCTAAACAAATTTCTCTACCTCTTCCACAAAGTTCTTGAGGGCAAACTCAATAACTGTGAACTGAATCCAAACACTACTTCCCAGCAGAATTACCTCGGACACCAACTTTGCTCGAATCACCATGAACAACAAAATCATCGAGTTCACAACTAACTCTATCTGAGTTAACAAATTTGTTTAAATTATCCTACAGGCAACATGATCACAACTAACTCCATATGAGTCAACGCTCATCAACCCATAAGCGACCAAATCATCTTTACCGAACCTTTCCTGATGTCTAATATCTTGTTTCCTTAATTTAGTGATAGCTGCATTAAATCGTAGAACCATACAAGACATATAACTGGGATCTTCTTATCCCCTTTATCACAATTCAATCCTTACGTTGCTTTTCCTCTAGTGTCCAAAAAAAAAAAAAATCGGCATAACAAAAATCTAGTGTTTCGATCCAAAAGCTAAATATCAAACTTCATACTTGCCATGCTGAAACCAAACGTCGATCCGAGTTGATCAAACTTTGCTCTAATACGAAAACGATCGGTTCTCTAAGGAATTGCCTAATCTTAGCTCTAATACCACTTGTTATAAACCGGTGATAGCATTGATACCATTTTGTTAACAAACTAATCGATAGGTACACACTCTGATACCATTTGCTAGAAATTTAGCCAATACCAATTTGCTCTGATACCAGAAATTAGAGACGAAATATAGGCATTATGAAAACAACAATCACAAAAACACAAGATTTATGCGAAAACCCAAGACGGGAACAATCACGAGCAGAGGCGGAGAATTCACTATATCAACGTGAGGAGTTACAATATGTCGTGTTGGATCCCACATGACTCTTTCTCGATATCTTTATCTGCAAGTCTCTCTCTCTCTATTAATTTGAATCCACCTGATGACTCTTTGAGCCGATTAAATAAATATGTGTGATACACTACATATTTATAATACAATAATCCCTAACAAATTAGAAGAATTAATAATATGAAGAGTCTAATATAAAGTGAAGTCCTAATACAATAGGTAAAATCTATAACTGAGTATTTGAGTTGACATACAAAAGAAAAACTGCCAAAATTGAGAACCCTTCTCGTTATTCGTCTTGGAATCCTTCAAAATATCTCAAATCTACTACCAACTCCCAATAGTTCTCCAATAGTATTTTCAATCCAATACTAAATAAGAATTCGGGTCACAACCTAATTCTAACACACTATTTTTGGAACCCTGAAGTGATCAGATTGACATCTTGAACTTCAAAAACAATGGCAAATGTATAGAAATCTAATAATCTAGAAAAGGTGTAATGCGGAATGTTTGCCCACTTCTTATACAGAGTGAGGGTAAACGGTTTCCATTTGTGGTCCTATCAGTTTGTGGGATCTCTTTTGCATGATTTTATCTACTTTGATGCTGAAAACATATGCCACCTGCAAGTGATAGAGTATTAATTGTCCGTTCCTTTGTGTATTGTACAAGCTTGAATGTAGAGCACACCAACAATTCAATACGTGGAGACTGATATGTAAGCTGGTATAGATTGCCATATTATGAAAGACTTAAAAGATGTAATTATTTGGCACTGAAATCTTGAGTTGGCTACGTTTGGAAAATGCTATTTCTGCCTTCATTTTAACTTCATTGTGCTTGCTATTATTTTGTTCATTCCATGGGAACCAGAAGAGGAAGACAGGTACAATTATCCATAATTGACCTGCTTTGGGGGCATGATCAGCATATCTCCAAAATTGGAAAGCCCTCTTAGGCTCAGAATATAGAGGATATTTGTGTTGCAATAGGCAAACCGGTTTTTCTGTTTCTCCTTGAATCAGCATAGGTGAAATGGTTTTATTTTGATCGGCAACATTGACACTTTATTGCCTTTTGAACGTTCCATTTCTGTAGGACTTCATCCATCTGAATCCAGGAAACAAGGCAGTATTTCTCCAGGCAGTTCATCATTTTAGCATAGTATTGCCTAGGAATGTGAACAAAATAATTAGAAAAATCCTATTTATTAGAGTTGAAAAGGAATTTGACATCAAGTACAATTCTCATGCACTCAAGTGAGCTGGTAAGTGTAAAGTATGCATCTAAGAGTCTAACTGTGTCATCGTACCAAGAATTGTTTAATACGACAAGTACTTGCTAGAGAGTATTTTGAATGAATGTTTATGCCACATTTTTATTTTTATTTTCACCTGATGTGGCTTACCAAGCCACGTGATTTCCCTCCATCCCTACAGCAGCAGAGAACTTGTAACTGCCTCCATTGAGCAACCAAAAGAAGAGAAGGATGACTCCTAGGAGGAAATACGTGGGAATGTTAAAAAGGCCATAATTCAAGTTTGGCATTTGACCAAGAAATAGCATTAAAAAAAAAAAAAACCAAAATCTAGTTTTAAACACCTAAAAGGCAAAAATACCCCTCATCGAATCATATATGCGTAGATCTGCTTGAGTGTTAGTCTTAGGGGTGAAATTTTGGTATTTTAGGGTGTGTTTGGCTCATTTTTGAGCTTTACTTCGTCGTAACTGGCTGCAAACAGCCGGTCCCGCTAACTTATGTTTGCAATCGGTTCAGTCGGTCGAACCGGCTGTTAACCGTCGATTTCAATAAGGGAACCGACTGTTAAGAGCTAGTTCGAACTAGCTTTTAACAACTGGTCTAGAATCGGGCTGTTAAAAGCCGGTCTCATGTAATATGGCCTGGGTGTGGGCCAGTTGTCATGATAGCCGGCCCAGATAATTTATTTTAATTTTTTAATAAT
>CAIGRF010280885.1:14050-39599 GCA_903798235.1 Fraxinus ornus | reverse complement strand
CCATAGAAAATATGATGAATCAAACAGGGCCTTAGCGAATATGAATTTGAAAAGTTAATGAAATTATGAGTCTCGTAAAATGTCATCCAACACTTGTTATAATGTCTAAAATATATAATAATCTGCCCCCAGGGCAAATCTCCCAGTGGCAAAGGGGAGGGCGGTTAGAGCTCAGCGTGGTAGTGTGCAGAGTTCGATTCCCCGCAAGGTGGAATTGACTTTGTTGCAAGCGGGAGTTACCATAGGGTTAATAGCCCAGGCCTATCCATAAGCTTTCCACCCTGGCTCTTGGGAGACACATCCCGCGATTTACCTCCTCCACGATACTCCAGGGCAGGGTTGGTGGGAGGCCCTCAAGGTTGGGGTTCAACCTTTAAAATATATAATAATCTCTCAGAAATTATATGCTTCATTAAGCTAACATTTGGTGATCGAATAAATGAAAATGCATTAAATTTGTCAAGCACAACATAGAATATATAACATAAATAAAATGCAAATGCTGAAATTAATCAAGTTGAGTTATATATATATATACATATAAAGCAAAACATTTAGAATTATGCTCGTAAAGGAAAAGTAACAAAAATTACAAGAGATGAAAAAACACATTACACAATCGATAAACTAAAAAGAAAAAAAAATCAAGGACAATATTTTGAATCCGTCCATTGATTGAATTTTCGGAGCGAAAATTTGCTTTTAGCTCTCTTTATTCAATTTCTCATAAATATATTTTTTGTACTATATTCTAACGTAACGTGAAAAATGGATTTAAAAAGACTACACATAAGGGCAATCACACTGATTCCATAAATATCGATTTTAGGATCAAGATTGGAGATTGAATCTCTCATAAAACAGAGTTGTCCATCTCTACAGTCTGCTGCTACTTTTAAGGAGCTTCCAACATTAATCACGATTGGACGCTTGGTCCCTTAACGTTGACAAATAACAAAATAGCACAATAAATAATAAATAATAATAGTAGTAGTAGTAGATAAAAAAAATAACAAGGCATGAAAATAAAGCACTATCCATCTCCATTCTTATAATTTATCGATCTTCGTCATCTTCTCCAAATTGATAAAGATTCATGCTCGAATTTTGCACCGTGCTCTCATCCAATATCGCGAAAATGATGATAATGTACTCATAAGTTCAAATGAAACACACTGCATGGGTTTTTGGGATAATTGCAATAGCGGTTTCAAACCTTTTACCCTTTTGCAGATTTTACTTTAAACTTCCATTCGCGTCACTCAAAATCCCAAGCCTTTTAAAAATTAGCACCAGTCGAAATGGCTGATTTTTGTTAATTTAACCATTAATTGACCCAATAAATTAACTCTGCCAATTTTAAAAGGGGTATAACGGTAACTTTAGATTCTTTTTTTATTAAATAATTAAACAAAAAATGGAAAATAAACAAAATTAGGTCATCATCTTCCCACTCACCCTCACCCTTCAGTTCACCTAACCCCAACCAAAAAACCAACCCATATCCACCACACTAACGACCGCCACTCATCATCCCATTGTGCCTGCCAAAATCCACTCGTTCACACCCATCCATTCAAAATAATCATTAACAAGATCCGAGAGTACTTCATTTTTCCAAGGCCCGCTAGCATGGTGGTGCAAGCAAAGTGGGAGAATTCCCTCTTAATTTTTCTATAACTCCTTAATTTTGATCGTGGTGGCGATGACGTGCTAGTAAATTGCAAAGTGTTGGTGCCTAGAATATGGTTGTAGGGGGACAATTATTTTGTATGGTATGCATTTTGGGTCGTTCAAGCTGGTGGATCCGATAGTGGCGGGGTTTCAGAGGCTACCATTTTGCTCAGTTTCACTGTTGATTTGACT
The DNA here is from genome assembly GCA_903798235.1 of Fraxinus ornus. NCBI lineage: Eukaryota > Viridiplantae > Streptophyta > Magnoliopsida > Lamiales > Oleaceae > Fraxinus > Fraxinus ornus. Next base: position 37,733 of record CAIGRF010280885.1, on the reverse strand, counting down.
ACCCATTTTCAAGAATTATTGAATTTAAGTGACCGTTTATGCGTATATGGCATTGACTTGTGTAGGGGGTGGGTGGGTTTGTTTGAAACGATGAATGCATGAGGACATTGACGGAGCGTGACAGACATAAGGGCCACACGATGACGTTGGTAGCAGTTTTTGGCTCAAATGTGTGAGTAGGTGAGTGGCAGTCATCAACGCCATTGTGAAGATGGGTTGAAATTTGGTTGTGTGTGGTGAGTGATGATGGTCAATGCGACATGGTGATTTGGACGTGGTAGGTGGTGATCGTTGGCATGAAGTGGGATGGATGGCGAGTTGCGATCGATGGACGATAGGTGGCGATGGACTGTAGTGGTTGGTTTATTGGTTGGTGTGGGAAGAAGGAGATGAACGGTGAATTAGATTTTTTAGTTATTTTTATTTTTTTGGTTTTTTAATTTTAATTTAAAGTTACCATTATATTTCTTTTATAATTGGTCAAAGTTAATTTATTAGGTCAATACGGTCAAATGAAATCATTCATTTGGACCCCCAATTCTATTTTTTAAAAGATTTGGGACTGTAAATGACATAAAGTGAAAATTAAGGTAAAATATACAAAAAAAGTGAAAGGTTGGTGACCGCTACAATTAAAACCAAATCAATTGCAAGAAAGTCCTCAGTGTTCCCTATTTTTTGCCTATTCAATCCATTTAACTACGAGACACTCTTTTAATCACACTCAAATAAGCAATTTGTAAAAAAATTAAATTTTTATATCGTAGCTTCCGAACCAAACAAATTCTCAAAAAAGGCGCCCGTCAAAATAATTTTCCCGCGCAGCAGTTTTCTCTTTGGCCCCTTCATTTTGTCCCAATTCAAACTTTTGCGCCACCTCTGAGCTAACACCACAGAGTTAGGGTTCCGCCGCATTAAATCGTCGGAACCAATGGAAACTCACCAAATCTCGAAGCTTCTCATCCAGACACTCAGTCATGACAGCTTAATTCTCACTTCCGCCACCGATGCCCTCGATCGCCTTTCACTCACATTCTCTAATTTTCCTTCCTCTCTTCTTTCCATCATCGCTTCCGGTACGCTCAATCAGCCCTACTGCACCAAGATTTTATGATAATTGATTGTTTTCTTTACTTTTTTATTTAATTGCTTTTTGTAGGAGATGACCAAGGAGTGAAACTTGCTGCAGCTACTTATCTAAAGAACTTCACACGGCGAAATACTGATGCGAATTGTACAAATTCGTCGACAAGCAAGGAGTTTAGAGATGAATTAATGCGTGCTTTGCTTCAAGTCGAACATCCTGTTCTCAAAGTTTTAATTGAAGCTGTATGTACATTGATTTTTAGCCCTGTTTGACATCCATTAAATCAAAACTTTCTCAAACTCATTTTCAACTACACATTCAGTAAAATATTTTGCAGGTAAACTCAATTTTTTTTCAACTTTTTAATCACATATTCACCCATAAAATAAATATTCTGAAACTCATTTTCCCCAAAAAAAAAAACTCATTTTACTTTTGAGTGATTTTATGTTATTTTTTTTCAGAGAGATACTTGTTATCCTTGTTGATTTGGTTTTATCTTCTGTTTGTTTCTAGTTTCGAGCTATTGTTGCTGTGGAGTTTGTGAAGAGTAATTCATGGCCGGAACTTGTACCGGAGCTTAGGTCTGTAATTGAGGACAGTGACCGGATCTGCAATAGTGGGAAATCTGAATGGAAAACAATCAATGCCCTAACGGTGCTGCACTCGCTCATTAGACCATTCCAGGTACTGAATCACTTGAATACAAAAATAAACCTGGCTTTTTTGTGTTGTTGTACCATTTTTATCAATTTGTACGAGTTATTCATTTCAGAAAAGAATCGAATTGAACTGTTGTCTGTTGGAAGGCTGATTGGGATATGATAGGTCAGTGAATGACTATGAGAAATTTGATCGTTAGTTCATAACAGAATGTAAAACAGAGATGAAGAAAATTTTGAAGTGACACAACTTCCACCATCTCAGTGTCAAGTCTGTTTTGGTTAATCTATAATCAGGCTTCCAATTGAATATTATCCGAGGAGAGATATTAATCATCAAATGAGCATGTTAACTTACAACCTTTAAACCATATTTTTTGAGTCTTTACTGGAGTGAAAATCAATATTTTCTCTTCCAGCACCTGCCAACGCTGCCAAAATCCTTTTTTTTTCCTTTTGTGATTTATTTGTTAGAAGTGCTCTGATCGTATTTTATCCATCTGGCAGTACTTTTTAAACCCAAAACTTGTGAAGGAGCCAGTTCCACCCCAGCTAGAGCTAATTGCAAAAGAGCTGCTTGTACCCTTGCTTGCAGTCTTCCATCATCAGGTGGAAAAGGTAATTTTCCTTCTGATTTTATTACTTTTTCCATTTTATCATTTGTTGAACTGTCTTGAATTCATGTCATTGGTCACTAGCAGGCATTAACTGTCCAAGAAAGAGTGGACGTGGAAACTGAGAAGATCCTCCTCATCATATGCAAGTGCATATATTTTACAGTAAGTTTAATTTTTATGGCAGCTTTCCATGTTACACGGCATTTGTCTCTCATTGTAGGCTATATTTATCTCGAACTTGCAAGTATGCACATTTCTTCTCGCGTTTCATTTTTTCTTTTCTACTATCACTGATTGCGTTCTTTTAGTTTTTAATTCGTAATCGTCCATCTATCCTTTATCTGGAGACAACTTTCTAATTCTTCCCTTTTCTCCGAGCCACATTTAATGTTGTTGGTTTTGCAGGTACGGTCACATATGCCATCTGCTTTGGCACCTTTTCTTCCTTCTCTTTGTAGCGATCTGTTTAAAGTTTTGAGTTCTATAACTCTTGAGGGTGGAGAAGCTTTTGTAGAAGGGCAGACACTGAGGCGAAAGATGGGAAAGAGAGTTTTACTCATTTTCTGTGCTTTAGTTACTCGACATCGGAAGTTCTCTGACAAGTAATATACAGACCTTTTCGGATTTGACTTCTATGAGGAAAAGGCAACTGAAATTGGCCCTTATATTTGTCAAATTTTGCATTTGCAGGCTGATGCCAGATATTTTTGACTGTGTATCACAAATCGTCAAGTACAGCTTAATCATTAGTGTAAGGGCTTTGTGATTGCCTGAATTATGATAACCTCGAATTCTTGCTTGCTTTTCATTGAATTTTTTTGGTAATTCTTATGGTACTATTGTATGCCTGTTATGATTTTGTGCCTTCCTCATGAAACTGACAAGGATTATAACACTTGGCTTGTAATGGTTGCAAAGTCTAGCTGCTTTTGATCTTCAAATTGATTTATTAATGAACTGAAGAAAGTGCAAAAACAGATGCATGAAGCTACCTGAAGTTTATGGAGAGAACAAGCCTTAATTTGTTGTTGTAGCTTAACTTATACTCGGGCGTTATTTAATTTTCCATTGACCTGTATATTCAGTTTGTCTCTTGATTTTTTCCGTTCAACCCATGAAATAAAGGAAAAAACTTTCCAAATATTTGACATCCCATGGATAATCCTTGTGCAGAGGCTGGATTTTTTATCAGAGAGGATCGTTTCATTAGCTTTTGATGTTATCTCTCGTGTTCTGGAAACTGGACCGGTAAGCACTTTTGATTTTCTCATTTATTAATAATATCCATTTTCCTGTTCTAGTGGTTTTAGTATCCTTTTTTCAAATGATCTATTGTTCTAACTGACGTATTTGAATTCTGTTTTGTGACTCCATCTGAGACATTACTTTATCTCATGTAAATCACCTGAAAACAGGGATGGCGACTTGTTTCACCCCATTTTTCAACCTTGTTAGACTCTGCGATCTTTCCAACACTAATAATGAATGAGAAGGTGAGATCTGATATTTTTCGAATCTTTTAAAATTGCAATGGTGATATTTTAAAATTTTGATTGCATGTAGAAGATGAACCACTTAATAATTGCATCAAGGAGTTGGTGTCAAGATTTTAGCATGGAACCACTGTCCTTTCTTTCCTGTAATATTTCACCAAATGTTGTCTCGGTAGCATATAATTGTAGTTTTCATGTTCGAGTAATTTACTTGATTCTGTCTTCAAGTAGGACATTGCTGAGTGGGAAGAAGATGCAGAGGAGTACATGCGGAAAAATCTTCCATCTGAACTTGTATGCATTCATATCATCATCTTTTAATATCATCTATATATCTGTCATTAGTTTTGATCACATTGGTTTCAATTGCGTTCAGGAAGAAATTTCTGGTTGGAGAGAGGACCTGTTTACTGCAAGAAAAAGTGCTTTGAATTTACTTGGCATTATTTCAATTTCAAAGGTCTGTATTCCAAACTTATGCTTCCAGATTCCACTGTAGAAATGCTCATATCGATCCTAACTTGCAGGGACCTCCAGTTTTGTCTTCTTCAGTTTCATCTAAACGTAAGAAAGGTGAAAGGAACAAAAGAAAAGATTGCAGTTCTATTGGAGAGTTGTTAGTGCTACCCTACTTGTCAAAGTTCCCTATACCTGTTGATTCCAGTTCAAAGGCTATAAATGAGTGAGTTGAAAGAAACTTAACTCAATTAACTTTGATTTAGTTGAAATTAACTCATGACAACTTTCTGTGTATTATTAGAATGCTTTCAAGATGTCTAATTGCTGCTTCATCCATATTTCTCCTTCAGCCCTCCTTGTCCTTTCTCGAAGCATAAATTACTGTACTCTCTCTGAAGAGTATCTGCTTAACTTTTTTTTTAATGATTTGGTTGATGTTATTGTGGCAGATACTTTGGTGTTTTAATGGCCTATAGCAGTCTTCTAGATGTAAGGACATCTGATGCTAATGATCCTATGAAACTTGCCTTATCTAGTTGTTACAGAAACAATTTATTGTCTTGCACTTCATGATCAGTTTCTGAAGGAGCAAAAGCCTGGATTTACTGCCACTTTTATTCGGACACGGGTGCTACCTCTGTATAAAGAATCTTTTTGTCAACCATATTTGATTGCTTCTGCAAACTGGGTTCTTGGAGAGCTCTCTCCCTGTATCCCTGAGGTGAGGCAATTTCCTTTTCATTTATCTTGTATTGATTACTCTCATAACCATGTTTTTATGCATACAAACATGGATGCCTTTTACCATTTCAATTCATTTTGTGGAGCATCCTCTGAGAAATGTTAAATTTGCATTGCCAGGAAATGAATGCTGATATATACACATCATTGTTGAAAGTGTTGACAATGCCTGACACAGACAAATTTTCATGTTTCCCTGTCCGGACATCATCTGCTGGTGCAATTGCGAAACTTGTTGAAGTAAGAAGGTTCTAACTTGGTATCATTTTTCTTGAAGTGAAGTCAATTAAGTATGATCTCCTACTTCTGGATTGGCAGAATGACTACATGCCACCTGAATGGTTACCTCTGCTTCAAATGGTAGTTGGTAGGATTAGCGATGATGAAGAAGAGACTTCAGTTTATTTACAGCTTCTTGGTACATTAATGGAGATTGGGAGTGAAAATGTTGCTCCTTATATCCCAGATATTGTTCCATTGTTGGCAGGAGCAATATCGAGGTGTATACCTCCTAGTCCAGATCCATGGCCTCAAGTATGACTCCTCTTCTTGTCCACTAATTTTCTCTTCATATTTGTTTCTTCTCTAAATTTACCCGTCTTGTGAGAATACTAGTTGGTGATGGACCTAGGATTTGGCGATGGGAGAGGGCAAAGCCTGTAATTGATATATGAAGGAATTATCTAATTATTTTGTTTAGTCTTGTGGAAATTGAATAAAAAAGGGACTCGTGACATGCATGGCAAATGTACTTTGGCCACCACAAGATTTTGAGCTTGTAGTTACTACTATCTCACGTTAATTACGTAAAGTTATGACTGTCGCTAGTGACTCTTCCTTAAACATTAGCAACAGGTTATTTTGTTTAGGAATCAACAGGCATGCATCTAGATTCATGGCTTTCTTCTGATTAAATAGACTTTAACCATATTAGCGAACTAAATAAAATTACTTAAACCGTATTCTCTAATTCAGATAATCAAGGTAGGTGAGAATGGTGGATGTTTAAATCATGGCACTGGAACCAACATCGATGTAGAAGTTACAGGTAGGAAGCTTACTACTCTCCCATATTGTGTGAAAGCTATAGCTTTTTCTACAAATCACTCCAAGGAATGATTGAGGTTAGGCAACACGAGGAATATACCTGTCTTTGGCAGGCAGAGTAGCTTTTAATGTCTTGGACTTAATAAAAGATCTACTGAATATGTCAAAATGTGATCCAGTTAGCAATTTATCCTATCCATTTTTGTTGGAAGTTAAGGCCAAACACCAGTTTTTCTTTTCTCTTACCAGGTTAACTTGCAATTTAATTAGTTTATATGCAGCTCCAGTAGGCCCTTTTGGGTTTGTTGTGAACGAATGATTTGTCAGGCTTGGGGGGTGGGGTGTTTAAAATTGAGGTTGAATGAGATTTTCCTTTTTCTAGATTGTAGATTGAGAAACTCCCAACGGGGCTTGGGCATGGCAAGACCAGAATTTGAATTAGAACTGGCTTATTTCTAGTATGTAGATGAAGGAGTTGCTCTAATCTTACGGACTGTGGTTGGGCCTGCCTCTGCCTGGGCAATCTATCTGTAATTTTTGGTTTGATGTCCTTTTAGATTATTCTCTACTGAAATTCTTGTCGTATGTTGTATGCTAAAATACGGAAAAACTTTTGGCATCCCATGTTTTGAGAAAATACATATTAATTGAACATGTACATCGTATTGGATATCATCGATGGTTAATGATGAATTAAGTAACTCTCCTAACACATGCACTTACTCAATAATACATGCATACATGTAGATGTGTGTGGATATTTATGGTTTAACTGAAACTGCATCTATTAGATGGTTGAAAGGGGCTTTGCAACATTAGCATTGGTAGCTCAATGTTGGGATGACTCTGCACCTGAAGGATCTGAAGAAAATGAGTCATATGTTGCATGGGTATCTCAGCGAACAACTATTGCAAAAGCCTTCTCAGATCTCCTGCAACGAGCTTGGTTTTTCAAGTCCATGGTTAGTCATATATATATTTCATATTTGTCATTGGAAAATGGGGCTCTTAGAAGTTATTGCTATGTTTTTCTCTTGTTAACTTGATTGTCTTCTAAAGTAGTAATTAATTTTAATAGTCATTGAGCAATGACAAACTGGGACTCATCCTTTTACTAGATTCCATCGAGCTACATCTACCTTAGCTGACTGTATCAAGTTTTCCAGGATCTGAAGTGGCTAGTAGAAAAGCTGGAAGTTATTGGATTTTGAAGTACAAAGTTGCTCTAACTAGAACATTGTTTCTCTTTATCATACTGATTTACTTTTGCAATTTGGCTACTCAAATTTCTGATGCTCATTTGTTCTAAGATCTGATGTATCATATTCTCAAAATCATGTGGTTATTGCTCCATCCTTGGTGGCTGCGAGTATTTATCACAGGAACTGAATTTTGTTTTAAATGTACTGGATGAGACACTATAAAATTGATACTTTGAAAAATTGTGGACATCTAGTTAAAAGTGAGCGGTGAGAAATCTTGCAGTGATATGGAATCGATATGTGGCAAAGCAGCTTGGCATTTACCTACTCTGTCCAGATTTTCTTCTGCATTAGATCACTTTCCATACGATTATGCAATTGGCTTATTCATACTTTTTAGATGATCTAGGAGAACTTAATTTATTGTACACCGAACATGTTTTAGCTATCAATTTGATATGCATATCTTACAAGGCAGAATCATGTTTATGATGTTCCTCTGCTGTGCGAATCATCAGGAAGGTGAGGCTGCTTTTTCAACAGCGTCTCCATCGTGCGTGGATGATTCATCCACGTTGCTTGGGTTCACAATTCAATATATTGCTGATAGCAATATTGTTCTACAGCTAAAAATCTCAGAGTTGCTAGTAGCTTGGTCTAATCTAATTGCCGACTGGAATGCCTGGGAAGAAATGGAGGATTTATCAATTTTTAAGTGCATCAAGGAAGCTGTTAGTCTAAACAACAAATTTTCTTTGAAGAATTTCGTTGTGGGACAACTACCATCTCCTCCGGCTCCGCCTGTGCCACAACGTTCAATTATTGAAGGAATTGGTCTTTTTGTCACTGAGGCATTTTCACAGTATCCATCTGCAGTCTGGAGGGCTTCATCATGTGTCCATTTGTTATTACATGTCACAAGTTACTCATTAGAACAAGATGTTAATAAGTCTCTGGCTTTTTTGTTTAGTGAGGCAGCATTTTCTCGTTTCAGAGAAACTAAAAGCAAGCCTTGCTCATTGTGGAAACCATTGTTGCTGGGGATATCGTCATGCTATTTACACTTCCCTGACGGCGTTGAGAAGATTTTGGAGACCATTGAACATGAAGGCTTCACCGTCTGGGTATCTGCCTTGGCATTTATCTTGACCGACAAATTTGGACACAAAATGTCAACGAAGTCTGAGATAAAGTTGACTGGTTAGTGTTTAATTTTTTTAGCCTTTTCAATTCTTTGGAAGCATGGTCATTGTTTGTGAAAGAGCTGGAGAAAGTAGTGAATGATGAGGTTAGCTGCTGAGCTGGTGCATAATTGGTTCTAACCTCAAGAGTTTTCCAAGAATTATATTCATCATGTCAATGTACTAAATCTAGTAACTGCCATGTTATCCATTTCATCTCCTTAAATTCATGGAATTGCGTATAAAAGGGTTGAGGTCTCGCTTAAAGATATTCATGTAATCATATGGTTTCATAATGACTTTCAGGGATGACATTAGTTAAAGTAATTGAGCGTCTGCTAACAGAAGGAAAACAAAGTAGTACTTTACTGCAGGATTGCTTTACTTCTTTGATAGAGGCATCCATAATGGTGAAAGAATTGCAAGCAGAAGAGGAAGGAGAAGAAGAGGATGAAGATGAAGATGAGGATGATAATGATGAGGACTCTGAGGATGATGATGAAGAGGTTAAGGACCTACTTCCTTCCCGATCTATCAATTCGAGTGCAGGCGTGCTTGATTCTAAATGCTACCTCCCCTTTCCCAAATATGTCCTTCCTCTCCACTCAAAAAGGAAAAGATAAACAAGAAGTGAAAACAAAAGAGGACAAATGTCACCCTGAAGAATTTCATCCAATGGAGTGTTTCGTTTGCAATATTATTAATGCATCTTGCAGTTCGTCTCATTTTTTTAACCACATTAGCAACTACCAGTGTGTGCTGATGTTACATCTTGTTTTTACTTTTGATTGTGATGCTAGGATTCCGAGGATGATGAAATTGAAGAAACTGAAGATGAATTCCTAGAAAGGTGTGCCAAAGTAGCCACTGCACTGGAAAGTGGGACTATTGTGGAAGAAGGCGATTTGGAAGATCAGGAGCAAGATATTGAACTTGGTATTGACTGTCAATGCTCTTTTCCAATTCTTAATTATTTCGTCACTTACTTAAATAATCTAGTTAGTATTTGGAGACGGGTGTTTTGGTGTGAAGTTTTCCTTTTAGGACATTAGTTAGCCAACATCTGGATGCTTCATATTTCTTCACACATTCACATCTAGACTAGATTTGAACTGTTATCATCTTGTAAAAGCTCAGTTGGAGAAACTTAATCGTAAATCAGACTGGTGTGACCGGTTCAACCGAGCAGCCGAATATATTTTTCTAAGAATGATGTTGTTCCGTAACATTGACGTGTCTATCTAAGATAGTTGGAGAAACTTAGTTGTATTATGCAGGACTGAATACAAAGTTGTTATTAGTGCCTAACCTTTAATATCTTATGCTGCTTTGCGTTGGTGCGTAGGTACCATGGAAGAGGTTGATCTGCAGAGTAGTGTGCTCTCATTGATCCAGAGGTACCATGGTATTCTCGTACAAGGACAGTCGCTTCCACCTCAACTGATTTCAAGCTTCGTCAGCACCTTTCCCGAATGTAACTTGTACTTCCAACAACTAAGGCATTAGCCTTTTATTACGTTCCAGTTAAAATTATAGAAAGCATTTGTGGTCTTTTTTTGTACTATCCCCATGATTGTAGTACTAAATTAATTTTAATGTACAAGAATCTTGCACTAGACCAAACATGTGTACCTACATTAACTGATGTTTGGCAAGGTATTTTATAAACGCGGGTTAAATGCATTGTGGGTCATTGAACATTAGCAAACTGAACTTCAATTGAGTGCAAATGTAGTCATTCTGTTAGCGTCCATCTGTCAATTTAACGTGTGAATAACAAGATCTTAAAATCAATGGTAAGCTGATGCGTAACTCTAAAATATAATAATCACAATTTCATTAGGTGAAATTTTGGCTACAAGAGTGTTTTGTTTTGATATGAAATTTTGTTTAAAGATGTGAACTGTCGTGAAATTAATATTACTTACAAAATTGTTTTACAAATGTGAAGTGCCATGAAATTGAAATTTTGTTTTATACGTCTCTAGATATGGGATGAATTGATGGCTGATTTTCCTGAATTATTTTACCTAATCTTTAAAAAGTGTAACATGTTAGAAAATGAGTTAAGACATCTTCACATTTTCTAAGAAGAGATTTTATGCTGATGTGTCAAAATTATATTAAAGGGACAAATAAGGAAACAACAAGTATAGGACAACAAAATTTCAACTCAAAATAAAGGATCATCCAATCCAATATTTAAGGCTGATGTCAATTTCTGTCCTAAATAAAAAGTAGCTAAATTTGGAATTATTCTTCTTGGCCAGGGCCACAGACTCCCTGCCAAGGGCAGTGGAAATCCAGGCCCAAGTGGCCCTGGCAAAGGAACATATCTCCTAAATTTGGAAGTAATTCTTTTTATGGTCAAAACTTATCCTCCCCACATACCACAACAGTAAGATGGAAGTAACTAAATTGACCTCCCCACATACCACAAAAGTAAGATGGAAGTAACTAAATTTATATATAATTATATGGCTGATGTCTCCCACATATATAATGTAAAATCAGAATGGCAGTAAAGCACAGATTCACTCCTGTAGAGGCAACTTCATTTTGAAGGACATATCCAACCATATGAATTTCCCAACTAGGGTTAGAGTTCAGAAATTCAAAGTGGGGCATGATTCCGAGATCCACCAGACAATTTAATGGAGATTTGAAGGTTTTTTGTCTATGGAGACTGATTGTGCAACCAATGCTTCCATTTTTCCAATATATAAATTGCTAGTTCAGCTAGGTAGATGTCTGGTTTTGATTTATCAGAGACTCGTATACACATTCTCTTTAGCTTTTGTATTCAACAATTGTTGAAGATTTTTTTATTTTTTTTTTCATTAATCAGTATGGTGCTGGAGCTTGTCTAGCTGCCACTCATATAATAAAAGGTGCACGTCGATCGGAGAATAGGATATTGTACACAAAGGGATGTCCAAGCTCCAATCTGGGCAGTCTTATTCCTTGGGGCTGTATATCATTGAATACTCACCAGGAATGGGAAATGTACCTTGGATTGTAAATTCTGAAATCTATCCATTGAAGTACAGAGGCATCAGTGGAGGAATTGCTGCAGTTGCAAACTGGACATCAAATCTGATAGTGAGCGAGACATTTTTAACATTAACTGAAGCTCTTAGCTCTGCTGGTACCTTCCTATTGTTTGCCGGGTTCTCCTCCATTGGACTAGTCTCCATTTTCTTGTACCTGAAACCAAAGGAATGCAGTTTGAGGAAGTGGAAAAGCTGTTACAGAAAGGATACTCACCATTTAGGAAACAGAATAGTGATGGCGACGAAAACACCTATTAAGTTCATTTAAATGGTGACAGAAGAAATAAGCAATAAGGCTAACTTGGAAACCAACATTCAAATTGAAGGGTGGAAGAAAGTAGATGACAAGAATGCTGCTTGTTAACCTAGTCAGGAATTGTAAATTACATGCCAAGCCAGGAAAAATAGATTGGAGGTTACCATAAGCCAATAAATCCGAACAGAGTTAACGACGTGACACGTGGGGTCTTTACATTCAAGAAAATTCAGTGTTATCGCCAAACATCAACTCACATCATCTTTTCGTGAGTGATCCATCATCATCAAACTGCCATCACATAATCCTTCACTAACGAAGTAGAACAAGAAATAATCCTTACAAAATTTATCAAAAGGGAAACTTCAGGATTTCCATCATCGCCCAAAACTTGCAGAAAAAGTAAAAATTTCCCAAAACAGAAACAGAAAGCGCTAACTTTTAGATCCACAAAGTCAACAGAGTTCGAAATTTGAACAACTTTATCCCCCAATAATGAAAAACACCAAACAGAAACAACTTATAAAATCGTAAAATTGGTAATATTTTCAGCAATTTGGTAAACAATGAAAAAGTGAAATTCCAAATAAAACAGATTAATACATCATTCTCGCAAATAATCTGAAAAGAAGACCAAAAAAAAAAAAACAAAACTAATCTTTCTAAGCGAACAGATAACAATAAACAAAAAAACATCAGATATTTCACATAAGAAATGATCAAAGGGGAGGAGGGGGAGAGAATTATTAAAAAGACAGCTCGATGAAAGCGAGGATCACTGCACGCAAAAATGATACAAGTTAGATGCTCGGAATTTGTTCAAGCAGCCCAGTATCCATGTACATGTTTGCGCGTGTATGCAAGAGAGGGGGCGTGGAGGTAGGTGGGGTGGGGGAAGCGGAAGCGGAAGCGGAAGCCTGACATGAAGGTGAGTTTACAGCTCCGTTGGGTTTTTATCGCCCGACGGGAGAAATAGGGTTACAACTCAGGAGGTAACTGAAGTTTGCTAAAAATTTCATTTTAGTCACTAAAATATTTTTTATAACAAATTTAATCACTAAGTTTATTTGATTAGTGTAATACTATTCAAAATATCGATAAGACACTGAAGTAACAAAAGTTTCACCGATATAGACCTAAATAGCCATTTTCTCATGGGGGCGATCAATAGATCAAGTCAAGCTGCTTGATTTAGCGTATCGTGGAACAGGAAATTAAGATATAATGCCTCTAGGTAGCAAAAGTGGAAATCGAGAAAAATGTATTATGATTTTAACGGATGCCAAACGGGTGCATAATATAGGTGAAATGTATTACATTCTCGTTTATTAAAAAACTACGATAGGTTAAATTGTTGAATTTTATCGTGTTCGTAAAATTTATGTCCTTGTTTGAGCTTTTTTTGGGGAAGTGTATTTTAAAATAATGACTTTTTTCGGAGAATGTATAACTAAAATATATCAAAAATTTTAAATTTACGTGTAAAATTATTTTATTGAAAAATGTGTAATTAAAAATGAGTTTGAGTGGAAAATTGGGCAAAAACAGGGGCTATGAAAGTTATACAGCATATCTGGTTCCTACACTGCAATCTAACGAAATCTCAGCCGTTGATCAATGACGAGCTGCTTATACTTTCGTGACAATGAAGATCAGCCACAAAATGTTAAAACCCCATGCGTAAGCTCGTGGACTTGCAAGCAGGCAATCCTCTTCTCTTGAACCCTAACCAATAACGCGAAAATGCAATTTTCTCGTTACACCATCATCTAGACACTCTCTTATAAGAATTGGATTCTTTCTCTCTCTAAAATAAAGTGATAAAATCATCTAAAAGTAGAGAGAAAGGAAGGAAAGGCAATACGCTGCATCTCTTAATTAAGGTATGTGATGTTTATGAAGTTCTTTCGACAATTCTTTTTTTGTTTTTTTGAATTTGTTTGATTTTTTGAAGTGCGCTATCGAAAATTCAGTGGCAATCTCTGAATCTTATTTTTGCATGCAAATTATTACATCTGGTATAGTCTACGGAATTCGTCATTTGGGTCGATCGATTTTATTTGTACTGAGCATTTTAATTCTTCTAGGGTTCGAGTACTGGTATAATGAGATATTTTCGTGAATTTTTTAATTCAAATGTTCTGGATGTCTAATTGGAAACATGGGTTAAATTTTTAGAGTATTGGTTACTTCCAAAAATTTAAAGAGTTTTTTTTTAATGTTCTACTGTATGAGATTAAGAGTATGCTTGGTGCTTTTGTTCCCCAAGCTAATAATCTTGAATAGCTAGGTGATTGATAATACGACTCAGCTAATTTTTTAAGTAAATCCTTTATTTTGGATGTTGAAGAGGGGAGATAGGTTTTCTAACAGCTACAACAACAAACCAAGTGTTCCTAGTAGATCAAAGGTCTGCTACATGATTCGTCTTTTGCCACTCTACTTGATGCTGTGCAATAAATTTGTTGGTTTTATTTATGTCATACATTCAATCATTTTGCGGTCATTGATGTCAACTGATTATTGTAGCATCATTATTAGCATGGACACTGCAGAGGCAGCACCTTCTTCCACTGGACCCAGATATGCTCCTGATGACCCCACTCTGCCTCAACCTTGGAAAGGGTTAATTGATGGAAGCACGGGTCTTTTATACTACTGGAATCCTGAAACAAATGTTACTCAGTACGAGAAGCCGGCAGCTTTACCACCACCCTTGCCATCAGGTCCACCGCCAACTCCTACAGTTTCTACACCCAAGATGAATCCAGTACCTGTAGTTAGATCACAGCAACCTGATGGTGTTCAAATCCTGCAAAATCTGCAAATGACACAGATCCAGAACCTACAAGGGCAACAAATGAGTTCATCGTTGCAGCAGCAAACACAGCTAGTACCCCCTGCTGTTCAACAGAAAGTAGCACGGACCGAGCAACAACAGGGGTCACAATTGGGACCTTCCATGCAACAGCAGGGTCATATGTCACCGCAACAATTTAGGCCACAACTAATGCAACAGCCAGGTCAGCAAATGCCACCCTCATTGGGGCAAATGCCTATATTGCCAGGGCAGCAAGGACCTCCACAGTCAACACAGCAAGTACCTATGCAGCCAGTGCAACAAGAATCTTATCAGGGGATGTATCAAATGCCACACGGCCCGCAAGGACAGATTTATTCAGGTGCACAAATGGGACATCCGCATGGTTACCCACTCACTCCACAACAGACCCAATACACGTATCAACAGAATATGCATCCCCAAGGGCCACCAGATTCCTCACAACAATCTCAACATTTAATGCAGGGGCAACATTATCCCTATCAACAAGAGCATAAAGTGGGATTCCCTCCGAGATATGATCTTGAAATTCAGCAAGTGAAGCAAACTGGGTTTTCTCCAGCCCACATTCAGCAAACTGGGACACCATCTGCACAAAACTTATCTACTGGGACAAATTCCATTCACGCACCTCAGATTGGTGTTCAGCCTAGTCAAAATATGCAGTATGGTCGCTCTTCTGTCAATATTCAGCAGAGTGCAGCAGATTTGGGGCCCCAATCAGGTGGTTCTAGGTTTCAAAATGAGATGGGCTCTGGTATTATTCATGGGCAGCAGCAGAATCTGCCCCCTACCGGATCAAAGATGGGTTACGAAGAAAACCCTCTTGGAAGAACTGGAAATGAATATTACAACACCAATGAAGATGGCCGTGCTATGCCTCAGCATCCCAAGCTAGCAGCACTACCCATGCCAAGAAATCAGCAGGCGAGTTACTCATCGAATCATTTATCGTTTTCTGATTGCAGGATCTGGATTCCGAGTCTAATTTTTGCCTCCTATAGTTACTTCTAGTGCATATTGAATGATTTATAAATATTACAGAAGGAAAGAGATTATAAGATGGAGAACCCACATCTATTTACACCTTCTTACAGTTCACAAGTTTCTGATTAGTTTTCTAGTATATCTGCACTCCTCATGTCTCTACCGGAAGGCATTTGGAGGGCACTTTATTGGATATTTGTTGATGCTGGTGCTACTTTTTATCAGGAGATGAGGATGCATGATTTCCCCCCTCAAAATATTGCTATTAATCTTCCAGGGCAATCAAATAGTCGAGCAGGACCTCCATTGCATGGGAACTACAGTCATGCAACTGTCAACCCACCATTTCCAGGCAATTCTCTTGTGCAACCTCCTGTAATGATGGGCCCTTCAGATGCTATTCCTCTCTCAGCAGCTGACGTTTACTGTCAAAAAAATGAAGTAACAGCCACGGTTTGTATTCATGTCTTCTAAATTATGTATAATGAAATTCTTTCACATCATCTGCATCAGGTTGAAAGTTTTCTACGTCCATGATACATTCCCAGATGTAATCGTGAATCATATGAAACAAAAACTATAAGCAGAATCTTGAAGAGAGCTATTAAAGCAACTCGTTGCTATAATGTATTTTAAAAAATCACATGTTGTCCTCGAATACCCATGTTCACATGATATGGCTTGGATATGGGTGTGACATTTTCTGGAGTTTCTTTGTTGCTGATAGACCAGGAAGAGCTGAATAGAAGATTCCTGGAAAAGGAGGAGATAGATAAGAGACGAGCTTATCTCACTTAAATTTTCACAGTCACAGATCAAAATTTGTCGCTGCCGAAACATTTCTTGGTAGTTGAATGGCTGCAGCCTGTTCATGAATAAGAATAGGGGTGGCAGTCCATAAGAAAAACAAATAAATGGCCCAATTTTTTTTTGCAAAGGAAACCCTTT
The DNA here is from genome assembly GCA_903798235.1 of Fraxinus ornus. NCBI lineage: Eukaryota > Viridiplantae > Streptophyta > Magnoliopsida > Lamiales > Oleaceae > Fraxinus > Fraxinus ornus. The sequence continues at coordinate 21,158 of CAIGRF010280885.1, read as the reverse complement.
ATAATTGTAAATTTTCTATTAATAGTCCCCACTTCCTAAAGTAATAAAGATTTACCACAACAATTTTCCTATTCCTTTTACCCGTGTAATTCTTGTTGCCTTCCTTTTTGTCCTTTGAAAATTTTGAATTTGTCCAAGCTGTTCTAGAATGTTCCCTACAGAACAAGCAATGGGTTTCAGTTTTGCCCATTTGGCTTTGGTACCCAATCTGTAATTTAATAATGCCGGAAACATATAGCTGTATAACCGCCTCTCAAGTTTTGACCTTCAGAATAATCAGATGCATGGTGTAATAAACAGAATATGTACGTCTCGCTTCCTTATCCATGATTGAAAAAGACGTCAATGTGATGTAGCTTTGGACCTTGCAGATCTAGATATCTCCCTCTTAAAATCTCTGGTAGCTTATTGGAATGCACCTTAATAATGTCTAGTTTTCAAAAATAAACACGCTCTTTCATTATTACTTCCCCAACTGCCTCAATGAAATAATCTGCCTAGTTCTTCTCATAAATTCAACGAATAAAAGATATCCTCTTGCATTTCTCTTCATATTACGTCATTGATGGTATGATTGAACTGCAATTAAGGCGTCCGTTGCTTGAACACACTCTGCGACTATGATATTTCTTGGTCATGAGGCTGTAAGAATTGATGCATGGTTGGAAAAAGTTTAGCACGTATTTTTTGTCAAGAGCCTGCTCAGTAAGCTGTTTTAGCTGCTTCCGTATTCCCTCTTATTTGGCAGTTCCTTCAGTCCAATGTTATTTTTGTACAAGTCAATAATTACTGAAATCTAATAACCTCAATTTCTATCCAGGGCGACAATGTTCCTGCCCCTTTCATGACATTTGAGGCCACTGGTTTTCCGCCAGAGATACTACACGAGGTAAGTATTTTAACCCGAACTGTGATAAATTGTTTACAAGTGCCTCGGAGATCTTAGATATCCATCTTTTTTCTCAACTTTGATTTTTCATTTGCAAAATTCTTGCTTTTAGCTTATCAGTTTTCACTTGTCGCAGGTGCGATATCTGCTCCAGAGGAGGAGCACATGTCGTACGCTGCACTGCTAGCTCATATTTTTGCAAGAATATTCTGAGTGTTTGAGGCTGCCATTAACAGTCGGAGCCTTCCTCTGGCAGATTGTTGTAGCATGGTTGCCCCTCATCCAATTCACACTATATGTGACTGGGGTTTCTAGCTTATTGGCTCCGCCTCTTCTCTTTTAAACGCTCCCTTTTGTTGCCTCGAGTTGCTTCAGTAAGCAACTGCACACCCATGGGTTTTTTGAGCAATCTTTCTTTCATTTTTTTCCTTTTATTTTTATCCTTTTCGAAGAGCGGAAAAGTTCCCACTTTGTGGGTTTTTCTTATTTTATTATGTCCAAACTTGGTTTGAGTTTCTTAGCTCTTTCTCTTTCAGAGGCTCATTGTTTACATAAATTTGTTTCAGATACGTTTTGCTGGTTTCTCTGCTCCCACTCCAATTCAGGCACAGACATGGCCTATTGCTCTACAGAATAGGGACATAGTTGCGATTGCCAAGACTGGTTCTGGCAAAACATTGGGATATCTGATCCCTGCATTTGTTCATCTTAGGCGACGGCAAAATAATCCTCTGAATGGTCCTACTGTGTTGGTTTTGGCTCCAACTCGGGAGCTTGCTACCCAAATCCAGGATGAAGCAATCAAGTTTGGCCGATCATCTAGAGTCTCTTGCACAGTGAGTTGTGATTCCTCTTTTTCTTTACTTCTACATTCTTCTAAATTGAATTGTTTACACGCTGGATGAAAAAAATAAAAAAAATCATTCTTTTGTTTTAGTGCTTGTATGGTGGTGCTCCAAAGGGCCCTCAGTTAAAAGAACTGGATCGAGGTGTGGATGTTGTGGTGGCAACTCCTGGTCGGCTCAATGACATCCTTGAAATGAAGCGAATTGATTTCAGGCAGGTTTCTCTTCTTGTGCTTGACGAGGCTGATAGAATGCTTGACATGGGATTTGAACCTCAGATCCGTAAAATTGTCAATGAAATACCACCAAGAAGGCAAACTCTCATGTACACAGCAACATGGCCCAAAGAAGTGAGAAAAATAGCAAGCGATTTGCTTGTTAATCCAGTCCAGGTTAACATTGGCAGTGTTGACGAACTTGCTGCAAATAAGTCTATCACGCAGGTATGTTGTGACAATATTGTCGTCTTTCCAATGAAGATCAAATAAAAAAAATATTGCTTTATGATTGAAGAAAATTAATTTTTCAAATTGTAGGTCAGACCTGATAAAATAAAATAAAATAAAATAGAGAGAGGTCAATTACTGGGTTTTAACTTTCAGTTGGGCTTCCTTTCTTTTTACCATTTCTTGCCCTCTATGCAATTATAATAGCATAACATATAAATGACCATCAACTTTAAAATTTTCTGCTATTACGAGGGGCGAATGTTTCTCATCACCTCCTTTGAGGTGCACAATGCATTATTTTCCTTTATGCATGTGCCGGAATCATGTTCACCAATTTTGTTCTTAGATCTTACGCTTTACAAGTATACCTTGCAATATAAGCTGTGGAATAAAATTTGCTTTGCTTTTGTATCTTGTCTGTTTTTTCTGGTATATTGGCCACTGAGCAAGTATTTCTACCATGCAGTATGTTGAAGTAGTTCCTGAAATGCAGAAGCAAAGGCGCTTGGAACAAATTCTTAGATCCCAAGAGCGTGGTTCTAAAGCAATTGTATTTTGTTCGACTAAAAAATTATGTGACCAGCTGGCACGTAGTCTTGGACGAAACTTTGGGGCTGCTGCAATTCATGGAGACAAAAATCAGGGTGAAAGGGACTGGGTACTGAATCAATTCCGAAGTGGCAAGTCCCCTGTTCTAGTTGCCACTGATGTTGCTGCTCGAGGCCTTGACATAAGAGATATAAGGTCATAAACTTTCTACATTTTATTCATTTCAGTCCGAATTCTCTCTGAAAAGACAATATTTTCGCATTTTTTAAATTCCATGCATCGTTAATTGGTGAAAAATATAGTAGCATTGTATGCTTTTGCTTTGATTGGTTGGTTGGAGACATCTGTCTTGAATTATTCCTTCACTTATTTCTCACAGGGTAGTGATCAACTATGACTTTCCAACTGGCATTGAAGACTATGTTCACCGCATTGGAAGAACTGGGAGGGCTGGTGCTACAGGTATTGCTTATACTTTTTTCTCTGAGCAAGACTGGAAATATGCAGCTGATCTTGTTAAACTCTTGGAGGGGGCCAACCAACCCGTGCCTCCCGAGGTGAGAGAAATAGCTTTACGTGGTGGGCCTGGTTTTGGCAAAGATCAAGGTGGGATAAACCGTTTTGATTCTATTGATGGTGGTGGGCGTTGGAATTCTGGTGGCCGAGGTGGCATGAGGGATGGTGGCTTTGGTGGTCGTGGTGGGATGAGAGATGGTGGCTTTGGAGGTCGTAGTGGGGGGAGAGATGGTGGCTTTGGTGGACGTGGTGGAATGAGAGATGGTGGTTTCGGTGGACGGGGAGGGATGAGAGATGGTGGCTTTGGTGGACGTGGTGGGATGAGAGATGGTGGCTTTGGTGGTCGTGGTGGTGGGAGGGATGGTGCTCGGGTTGGTTGGGACAGGAATGAACGTGGTACACGTGATCAATATCACAGTGTAGACGTGCCAGTGCGTGGCAGGGGCAGGGGGCGGGGACGATTTGATAACAGGAGAGATATTTCAGACAGGAAAAGAGAGAGAAGTTACAGCTCTAGTCCTGAGAGAGTTCGAACATGGGGTTATAGCCGAAGCCGTAGCTCAAGTAGGAGCCGCAGCCGCAGCAGGGGTAGGAGTTATAGCAGGAGCCGCAGCCTCTCTCGTAGCCGCAGCCGTAGCCGCAGCCGCAGCCGCAGCCATGATAGATATGAGAGGAGGCCGCCACGCAAATCTAAGTTTGACCAGATGGATGTTGAGGTTCCTCTTGGATCTGGGACGTCAGCCACATATCCAGGCACAGAAGGCAAGGAAGCTGAGCCAGCGGAGCAGGTTCCTTTAGCGGCTAGTGTTAATACTAGCTTCTCTGATGCTGGATCTAACCCTAGCAATCCAGCATAGGAACCATAAATCAATACCATTTGTGGAGATGAGTTCGTATTGCGAGGAAGCATAATTATTTGGTGGTCGGTGTGTCGATTCAGTGTGCTATTCAGTGGTTCTTATTAAGGTTGTTTTTTCAGGGACAAACCTATATAGTCGGTCAGATTAAAATTTCATCTTATTGTCCTCATTCATCTCTTGATGTTTTTTGTGATGGGTTTAAAGTTGGCACCGACCAAAAAAAAAGGGAAAAAAAGAAAACCCTATTGCAGTAATGTTTGTCCAAATTTCGACTGAGGATATTTTGGCCTAATAGGACTAATTAGGCAATGCTGCTGCTGATTTTGTTTTAACAAATAGATTTGTGAAAAGGAAATTGTCGTGCTGTCCCCCCAAGTGGAGGGGAAGATATGCTTGTTCCTTTCTTTCTTATCAATCTTGTTCTAAGAATCTTAAGGTTCAAGTTAGTGAAGAAGCCTTGTGTGCTCTTCAAGCTTTCTTGAAAATCAAAATAAGCTGATGTCGTTTTGTTCTTTCTTCTACAGCCATTGTAGAGTTGGGATCTGTTGTTGTTCCTACCAATTTTTTGACATTTTGGTGTTATAGCTTTTATTTGCAAATGAGTAGATGTCATTTTAAATGTGATGTAGGGAGAGTTTTCGGGCATTAAACAAGAGGAACAGGAAATGGGGACAATGAGGAATGGAAAATAGGCATCGAAGATTGGTATTTTTATTTATTTATCTTGGCCTGCCTTTATTGCGGGAATCGATACCTGAACCAACTCTCCTACCACAGGAAACTTCCAACCAGTTTCATTTCAAATTCTTTGTGCAAGTCCCAATCACTTTTTTATTTTTATTTTTAATTATTTTTTAGTGGGGTTCATTATATTGTAATGAAGATTCGATGTTGTGGGTGACATGCCATTTGACTTCTTGCGCATATGGGTATTTATTCCTATGGGCCATGAATTTATAATGAAATATGTTGTTGAAAAGTTGCGAGTTTTTATAAAATATATGGTTAAAATTAATTTTTGTTATTAATTTAGATTAAAATTTTAATTTTAATTTGTACTAGAGAAGGTGTAAGCATTTTTTACTCTTCAAATATTCGAGTATAACGATCCAAATCATATCACAAATCTTTAGGAGGTCGTTTGTGTGTAAATGTTCCCTTTTTGGAAAAGTATTATTACTTTATAAAAAAATAAGTGAGTCTTTAAAATTTGCCAAGTATGATGTTTATCCTCGCAATCTTGGATGAATGCTAAGAAAATACTTAAAAAGTCTTATTTAGAATGTGTGTTTAATAAAAAAGTTATGAATTCAAATGAAAAATTATTTTAATGAGAAAATGTGTATTTGAGATTAAGTTTTAGAAATGAGAAGATTTTATAACTAAGGGATTAAGTTTCGTCAATTTTAAATTTAAGAAACTAAGTTTAAAATTTCAAATCTAAGGTTTTTGTAAATTTTATTTATAATTTAATTAATTAAACATATATTTAATTAATTAAATATATTAAGCTCACAATTTCATAATTTAGTCACAAATTTCGATCACATATTATTAATTGGTTACAAATCATAATTTTTATATCACAAATTATTTTACGGTCATAATTCAAAAATTTTATAGGTTATAATTTGTTCATCGGTTACAAATCACAAAATTTATAAGTCACTCAACTTATTTTATGGTCACAAAACATCAAATTAATTATATTTATGTCATCATTTATTAAATTATTGGTCACAAATTAATAAATCTGTAGGTTACACAGTATGTATTGGTCACAATTTTATCTATTTCATTAGTCACATATTGTTTATTGGTCACACACCAAACAATTTATTGGTCACAATCCACCAAATCATTTGTGACCATCGCAGAAACACACCACCGCCTCCAACAACAAAAACGTACCACCACCACTGCCGGAAACGACGCCACCCACGACCACCGTCATCTCCATTATCACAACCGCTGCCACCATCACCACCTCACCGCACCGCCAACCACAAGTCAGATCCAAAATAACCAACACTCTACGAATCGCCATCACCTCACAATCGTCGTCGTCGTCGCTATCACCACCACCATTTTTAGCCACCACCACAATTACCATTTCCAACAACAAATCAGATCCAAACAAGATCCCACCATCAACGTGACCACCAGATCCTCCACGACTACCATCATCGCCATCGCCATCGCCGTGACCATACCTCACCCACCAGATCTGAGCGCCGCTGCAGCCGGAGTAGCTACAACCACCTCAAAATCTACCACAAAACCAACCAACAACAATCACAGCGAACCTCCATCTCCATATCTACCACACCACCCCACAACCACCACCCAACCAAAAAAACCCAAACCCACCACCGCTACCACCTCAAATCCACAGAGAACAAAGAACGCACTAGAGGTCTTGGGAGTGGGTGCCACCACATTGGAGTGGATGCATCGAAGAAGCGACTGTTGGGAATGGAAGCATCAAAGTTATCTAATTAATGGTGTTCACCACATGTTCTAGCGGCGTCGAGTGATGCCGCTCTCATATTGTTGCCCGGGATGCGGCGTCGTGAAAAGAGAAGAAGCGGTGCTCACACCGACGAGACACTTGTAAGCAATGTGAAGAAGGAAAAACTGGTGGAGAGAGCCGCCGTCGTCGTCGAAGTACCATGAAGAAGAAAAAAGATGTAGAGAGGAAAAGAAGTCACCGATAATAGGATACAAATGAGAATTAATTTAGGGTTGGGGTAGTGAATGTGGGGGTGAGTGGGTAGATTTTATAATATTATTATTAATATAAATAATTAAATTATTACTTGATTTGTGAATAATTAAACTTCATCCCTGATTTTAGAATAGTGATCTTTAAAAACAGGGTTGGGTGTAATTTCATCATATTATTTCCACACTTATAAATAAGTATTTCTTTCTCTTTCTATCCTATGTGGGACAAATAACATCCAAAAAACCCCTATTTCTATACAAACTCTCCAACAA